>QZWT01000007.1:0-96683 GCA_004114315.1 Cochlonema odontosperma | reverse complement strand
TATTGCTGCGCAGAAACTGCCAAAACGACAAACTGCCGTGCCAACACGCCGCTTTCGGACTTCGCTCCTGTCCCGCGAGGCATTCGCCACCACGCCTTGGACAGCACACGGAAGGCAGTAGCCAGACAGAACATGCGGGCGTGAAGAGCATTGCGAAAGGGAGGGGGAGGAGAGAGGGAGGGGATGGAGGGTGGAGAGGGAAGGAGGACGGAGGAAAAGAGGGAAGAAAGAAAACGCCTTGTCCACAGCTGCTATCCGCAGGAGCACGCGTTGTCCTTGTCACGCCTCTACTACAACGGATATGCGCTGGCACAGCTGCTGCGGCTGCTCAACGGCTGGCTGCCGGGTGCAGCAGAGCGGGCCTGTGCACGCCACCACTGCTCTTCCCGCTCAGGTGTCTGCGATGTCTGCGGTGTACGCAGTGTCCGTATTGTGTGTGTTGTGTGTTGCGTGTGTGGCGAGTGGATGCTGCTGCTGCTGCTGGAGCGTGTGGTTAAGTGTGTAGTGAAGTGTGGCACGAGAACATAGCTTTGCGCTGCTCTGCATTGCTCTGCACTACACCAGCATAGCCAGCCATGCGCGAGACGGTAGTCAGAGTGGCAGCAAGCAGTCTGGCGCACACGACATGCCTTGCCACACGGTGGTCTTATGTGTTCGGGCTGCCCACCGTGTCTGCACACTCATCTGCATTCCTGCACTCCTACACATCTGCGCACTATCAGTATCTTGTGCGCAGTGTGCGAGAACGCCTTGCCACCTTGTCGCCTCAGCAATCAGCGACACTCGTCTTCCGCAGGAGCAGCCCAAAAAGGCAGTAGTGGTGAGATTTCCACATCTGGACAGCTTGCGCCTGCAGGCCAGGGCCACACAGCACCGTTGCGCGGTAAAGTCGTCTTCTCATTTAATTGCCATTCTGCTTACTCGCTAATTACTACAACTAATAGTTTCTGTACCTTTCTTCTTTCTTCTCACCGTCTGTTTGTGAGCAAGCGTTTTCGTCTTTCTGGTAGTTGGAGCTGCCACTGCGACACATCCCTCGCTGCCACACTGGAGCTGCCCGCCTCCTACAAACAGCGCTTTCAAGCGCCTTCGGTGGACGAGGAAGACGATGAGGAAGATTTGTTCACTCCTGCGCAGACAGACTTTGCCCCCACCTCTGCTGCGCCGGAATGGGATGCCAAGCGTGGCACCGTCTGCTTCCCGGAGATCAACAGTGCAAGCGGCGAAGACATCAGCTATGCACGGCCCACGTATCCCGGCAGCATGCTTGATATTCCCTCTGGTGTGTCATCAAAAGTGCTTATGAGTCAAGACAGCGACGATGGTGTGTCTCTCGACTTCGACGACATGGTGCCACGGCCTTTGTTGCCTGAGGAGCGGTCTCTTGCAGGGCAGGAGCCTTTGGTGGTGGTGCAATCTCCTGAGTCTCCTACACCTGCATTCATCGCCCTCCCGGATAATGATCAGCACGCATACACACCTGCTCCAGACATGTCTTTCACGCTTCGCGCTTCAACACCAGAGATTTTAATTGTTAATGATCAGCATTTGCACGAGAGAGAGAGGGAGAGGGAGAGGGAGAGCAAAGAGGAGGAGAAACAGGAAGAAGAAACACAGAGTAGTGATGACAGCAGTGATCACAGTGATGTAATCAAAGATGCAGACGAGGACGAGAGCCAGAAAAACAAGATGGAGAAAACACCGCAACTGGAGTCAGAGAAAAGACTTGAAGAACAGAATGAGGAAGAACCGAAGGAGGAGGAGGAGGAGGAGATTGACAACCGCAGCGATGCAACAGGAGAGAGCAAGGAGGCGCGCCTCTTCGGTGGCCAATACGAGTCTTTCAACCAAACGGCCGACACACTTATCGCCAACGTAGTACCAGCAGCAGCCTCGGAGGCGGAGTCTTTGGTAAACAAGGAGTATGGTAATCAGAGTACTATTGGCATCGCCGAGAACGAGGGTAACGAAGAGGAGGAAGAGGAGGCCGGTGCAGAGGACCGGCAAGCGAAGCGGCTTCAGGCACAAGCCATGGGATTAAAGGACTTGGCTGGCACCGCTGCCACAGAAAAGCGAAAAAGCGCGCAACGGTTGACCGGAGCAACCCTTACGGGGTCTGGCGCGCCGGATCCGTTTGCACCTGGCGGCTCGCGATACGTGTCGGGTCGCGAAAAACACACGATCATCTCTAAGGTTGCTTCTGTTTCAGAACGATTCAATCGGCTTGGCTCGAGGATCAGCGGCGCCGCCAGGAGAATGTTCACCAAGCAAGGGCCTTCAAGCGTGAGCAAAGGATTGGCACCGCCGCTGGATGCGAAAGCGGTGCGCAAGCGACGACGTTCCATTATCATATGTGCCATCCTGTCCTTTCTTCTGCTAATAGCGGTGGCACTGCTTACCTTCTTCTTCTGGCCCCGTTCACCGAAAATGACGTTTACTGCGCTCGCGCCTTGGCAATCGGCAGTGAGTGCGTCTGCGGTCACAGATGCAGACGATGGGCCCATATCGGTAGACGTGACTCGTGTTTCTGTTCGTATGGGACTTGTGCTGTCGGTGACCAGCAGCAACTTCATCACTCTGAACACCATCTCCGGCTCTGCAGCGGTGCGTCTCGCGGGTGCTTCTTGTCGTATGTCGCTGACGTATGTAGATGTTTGCCACAGTCGCTGGAGCGGAATCGCAAATCCAAATAGGGGCGGGTGACGTGTATGACGAGCCAGTGCTGCCTCCTCGTGCTACCACCAACATCACCATCCCAATGCTTTTGACCTTTGAGATTCCATTGGATGTGCAGATGGCGTTAGCATTATCGACTGTTGACGAAGACGAAAGTAAGGCTGCATCAGCAGCTTTGCAGAGCCCTTCTGCGTTGACCGATTTCCTTGGTGCATGCGGTGTTTTGGAGCCGTCGTCGCAGGCTAAAAGGAACACAACGCTTTCGTTTGCGTATACGGCCAAGATCCAAATGTCGATGAACACGAAAGCAAGTGACGACGGCGTAGTGGAAGCAGCTTGCCCGTTCACGTCACAAGCGCTGAAAGCCAATGCAAAGCTGCTAGATCTGATCAATGTCATCAACAGGGCATCGGGCACGCCTGAGCCAGTGAAATTGAAAGGCCAAACCGGTAACAATTCGACGAAGAAGACAAAGCGGAAGAAGCTAGTTAGCAGCCGCGATGTTTTGCGTGATGATAGTCCGTCGGCCAAGCCGATACTTGCAGCAGATGTCTCGTCACAAAAGAAGCGGCAAAAACGGCAGCCAGCAATACGGAGGCGTCGCTGAATGAAGCAGTGTACGTGTGAGTGAGGGTGAGGACGTGAGAGAGAGTGAGAGAGTGAGTGAGAGAGTGAGTGTGTGTGTCTGTGTGCATGCATGGGAGGGATGTTTTGGATTCTTGTCTGGACGCATGCCATTGCATGCAAATACCATTTTGAGCATATTTGAGCACACGTGCTAGGAAGTAGAGCAGTGTTGGCATTTTCATGTGGCCATTTAGTCAGCAGGCATTTGCCATTAAGTCAGCAGGCATTTGCCATTAAGTCAGCAGGCATATAGCGGTGGTAGTGTGTGGAAGCATGGCAGAAAACCAACTTTCCAAGGGCTGTGACCAAGTGTGAGCAGATCCACTTCGTAGTGTACTCGTTGTGATATGAAAAGGTGCGCAGCAGATTTCCACGAGTGGTGCATGGCGCATGGACAGCAGATACAAGTGCTGGCAATACCTGGAACGCGAGTTTCACGAGAGGTGCTGCGCTTGCCACGCACTTTGGCGTCAGCAATCACGAAGAAGACAATGAGACAAACAAGCTTGCAGATTCCTTTCTACTGAACACACGATATAGGACCGGCTCACGCGTTGAGCAACGCGCGTCTCTTCCGTCGTCACCTATAGCAACTTTCCAAAGCGAGCCAAGTGGTAGTTGATGGAGTCCTTGGGCTTTTTGTGGCGTGGCTAATCATTGCGTTAGCGAGGAGGTAGCGTGCAGGCATGTAGACGGTGACCGTAGACTCACCGTGTTTCGCATGCACTCGGTGAGTGCTTGTGCCGATTGCGCACAGCGAGCGTGGTCAATGGTATTTGACGACCAGCAGTTCAGCATGATCACCATTTCCGTGACGCAAGGCGATGCGTCGCGCAGCCGCTTTGGACGAACCTTGAGTTGGCGCAGATGCATGTCGCCAATGTCACCGTTCTTTTCTGTTTAGCAGTCGGAATGACTGCCACGCGATGTGCCGCTTTAAGCTGGCGTGCTGTGCGCGCAGTTGTGCAACGTGCTCACGCCACCGCCGCGGTCGGCAATGCCACGCTCCCGAACACTCGCGACACTATTTTCGCGCTAGCAAGTGCGCCAGGACGTGCGGCCATTGCTGTAGTGCGGCTGTCCGGCCCAGCTTCACAACGCGTCTTGACCCAGCTTATTGCACGCCGCACGCCTGGACAGCCGCGTAGAATGCAGCTTGCATCGCTTCACGACCCAAGTACAGGGGAGCTGCTGGACCGCGGCTTGGTGTCCCATTTTCCAGGTACTCGCTGGTGGACAACTGGGTAGGCTCACGCTTCCGCTATGCGTGTGTAGGTCCGCACAGCTACACGGGCGAAGACACGGTCGAGCTGTATATGCATGGCGGCCCGGCGGTAGTCCGGTCCATGTTGAATGTGCTATCACGGTGCCCTGGCTGTCGACCTGCCGAAGCAGGCGAGTTCACGCAACGGTATGCCCACACAGCGTGCTTGTTCGCGTAGTTACTTTCCGGCACACAGCGCGTTTGAAAACGGACGTCTGGACTTGACGGAAGTGGAGGGTATAGCTGATCTGCTACGCGCTGAAACTGAAACTCAGCGGCGTCTCGCGCTGCGTCATGTGGATGTAGATGATAGCCGAGTGGCACACAGAAGCTCACCAGGGACTAGGGAGAGTTGAGCCAGCTGTATAGTGGCTGGTGTGATACGATCACCCGTTCGCTTGCACACATCGAAGCCATCATCGACTTTGGTGAGGATGAGCAGCTGATGGATGCGGAAATCATCAAACAAGGTACACTCGCGCTGATTGACACCGTGCTGATGGACGCGTGACGCCAGTTGCTGCGAACACGCGGGAACTACGAGACACAGTGGCTGAATTCCTGGACGATGGAAGGCGAGGTGAGATTTTGCGCACAGGAATACAGCTGGCCATTGTTGGACCACCGAATGCTGGCAAAAGCAGCCTGTTGAACTTGCTAGGTGTCTCTATGCGTGTGTGAACACAGCGACCTGACCGTGCTAGCCAGGAGGCCAGCTGCCATTGTCTCTCCCATAGCCGGCACGACACGTGATCTCATCGAGGTATCGCTCGATCTGGCTGGCTATGCGGTGGTGGCTGCGGACACGGCAGGTCTGCAGGACACGACTGACGATCCGGTGGAGAGAGAGGGGATCAAACGTGCACTGGATCGGTAAGTAGCCGTGTTGCCAACGAGTGTGCCCACATCGAACCACACAGATCCTTGCACGCAGATCTGCGATTGTGCGTGCTCGACGCCACACAGCAGGAGCCGTTCACTACCGATCTGTCTCGCGTGTTGGAAACACATGCAAACACGGTTGTGGTGCTAAACAAAATGGATGCGGTCAAGAGCAATGCTGCTGGTATCGCGTATTGGCGAACGCAGATTCCCTCGCACCTGTCGATAGTGGAAATATCCTGTCACACCCAGGACGGCGTGGCGGCTTTACTGCAAACGATAAAAGAACGCATCCACAAAATGTACAATGCGAGGGTGGCGTGTCTGCGCAATTTAACAGCTGTGTAGGTACGAGCAGGATGGTGATGTCAGCGGGAACACAGTTTTGATCACGCATGCACGGCATCGGCATCATCTGAACGAATGCATTCAGCACTTGGACTGTAGTTCAGGTAGGACACGACATCGCAAGCACTCGATCAACGTGCTAGCTGAGGACGATATTGTCTTTATTGCCGAGGAATTGCGCCAAGCATTGCGCGCGATTGGCCGCATCACAGGGCGAGTGGATGTAGAGCAGGTGTTGGATGTGATTTTCAGTGAATTCTGCATTGGAAAGTGACACTATATGCTATCGAGGACAGCTGGTGGTTGGCATCCACCACACCCATCCTGAACATTGTCGCTGCGGGGCAGCTGCGAAACTTCATCCACCCTTGTCCGCGCTGGATACGTCACAGAAAGCTGTTCGATTTGTATACACAGTAGCTACCTATTTATTCCTACAATCGACAGACAGAAAGACAGACAGACAAACAAAGTGTTGCATCCGTTGTGTTACATTCACTGCATTGTTTACACAAATTTATCATCGTTGAACGAAGGATGTAGAGAGGGTGGTGGTAGCGCATCGTTGTCCGGCTCCCCACTAGAAGTGTGTGTGTGTGTGTGTCAAAGCATACACTACGTGTCAGCAGCATACCTGAACAAATTTCCTCCATGTGGCTGGTGAGAACCTCCGCGTCCAGGAAAGGGCTGCGACCCAATAGGACCGATCGGATCAAAGCGTGCTCCAGGAGGAACTGAGCCTCTAAATAATACAGCGTCACACACGTCCAAACAGAGTATGCATGCAATACCGCGGTAATGTCTGAGGGCCTCCAAAAACCCCACGATCCGGAGCGTTTTGTCGACTAGGGTCAAAGATCGAGTGGTCTGGTCCAACGAGCAGGCCTTCGTCCCGCAACGCATCCGGTGACATGAAAGGCGCACTGTGTGGTTCGGAGAAGCAATCAGCTGCACGGTCGGTTGGTCGATCGGTCGGCCGGCTAACTTACGGAGGTGCGAAGGATCCAAGCGAGTTCCCTTTGTTATCCCCGGCTGGACGGGTGTTGCGATCCCTTGGTGGACCAGAGAATGGTGGAAAACTCATGCTAGCAACAGTAGCGAATACAGAATGTGTTTAGAATACGATTGCACGCCACTCCCAAAGCCGAGTAGAAAGACAGTGTTGCTGTGACGTTTCTGGTGATGCAGCGCAATCACGAGACACCCAGGCCACTTAGCAGACATCCGCCACCGAATGGCTATGTGCAAGTGTTTTGATGCGAGACACCCATGTCTCATGCGTGCAGTTGCTGCAATTGTGCGAGTGGTTAGTACGCTTGCATCAATGTGTCCATAATGATGAAGATGCTGTCCCACTTCGCGTCAGACTGACCGAGCCACAGACTGGCTATGTAATGGTTGTTTATTAGCACTAAACACGTGTGTGTCAGAAGTATACTTGCTTTGCCTGCGAAGGCGATGCTTCGCTGGGACAGTATGGACACTTGGAACGCTGCCCCGACTGATTGATGCGCATCATCGCATCTCGACAAAGGACGTGGCCGCATGGCAGCTGCATGGGTGGATTTTCGGCTGTTCCGATCTCTTTGCTCACCGGACACACGAACACAGAGTGGAAGCGGAGCGTGTCCGGTAATGGGATTTCCACCTGAAACGGATGAGATGAGCGTGCATGGCTATGCGCTTACAGGAAGTTCGCCGGCGCTCAGCCATTCTGTGGCGTTCGTTTTGGTGACTTGCGCTAGCTTGACCATCTTTGGCATCGCGAGCAATCCCGCTTCTACCCTAGCCCACGTTGAGTACGTTGCATGCCATGCGTTGGTTACGTCGTGAGCAAATGGCTTTGGTGTGGTATACCAGCATGCATACAAAACAAGCGTCGGAACTCTTGAGCCACACTGCGCCATGCACCGTTCTCGACAATACAGTTGGTGTATCGGCGTAGCTGCACGGCAGTCTGTTTTCCACAAAGGCACGCTGCCATCATGAGTTGTTGGACCTCGGCAATCTTCTCCGAGTACGCGCTCAAGTGCTTGCGCGCATACACAAGCGCACCAAGCATCATTTGTCGTTTACCATACTCCTGGTCTTGGCCTATGGCTTCACGAAGCAGGTTCAAGTATACAAGACGGTGAAGACGAAAGGCCACATTCCGTTGGTCCTGTTGTGGATGGTCGGCGTGGGCGAGTGCCTGCAGCCATGCGAGCGCTGGCTGAGCGTTTTCGGCGAGAAGGGCATTTTCAATAACATCCAGCTGGAGAAACGTGTGCTCTGTAGCGTAGTAGTGTGGTGGCGGGTCTTGGGAAGCAAGTGCACTGGCCATGTCAAATCGCCCGTTAGCAAGGAAGTCGAGGATCACGGCTTGGCGAACATGTTGTCGCTCCAACGCACTTATCTCCTTTGACTTCTCGATCAGTGGCACCGACAGAAACAGATCTACATCATTCTTCACTTTCTGGTCACGGAAGCGTTGCGCGTTAGCACGCGCTGCGCAGGAAGGGCCATTGCCACACACCTTCTCTACGGCTTTTGCAAACTTGCCGCTTTGATTCCAGCGCTGCTTCTGTGCCTCTCCAACATGCTTGTGCATTGTACCGGCCATTTTGTGTAGCTCCAGCAGCTGTGCATCAGGGTCGTGTGTGTCTAGGCGGATGAGGAGAGCGGTGAGAGCGGGGATCAAGCATGCCGTCCTCCTGCAGCAGCCGGATCAATGCTTCGCACGTGTTTTCCAGCTTCTCCAGTGCTTTATCTGTGGTGTCACATGTGACAGTATGTGTTTGGCCGAGTGTGCGGAATTCGTCGTACAGCACAGCCAATGGTTCCATGGAGCGTGTGACGATGGATTCTTTGCTTTTGAGAACTGACGTGATGAGATGCGTTGCTTTTGCTGTTGCTGCATTTCCGCCAGCACATGCCGTGTTCAGACTGCTGTGTACAGCCGTTTGATCTTTGCGTCTTCCGTTAGGCGATGTGTGTTGTGTGCCCATTGTATGCTTGCTCTCTTGAATGATGGCTGCACACACACACGCAGTGCTCCATGGCCATCACTCCTTGCAGATGCTTGCTGCTACGACACACCCGTCTATAGCTCGCAGTGTCATGGCAGCAGCAGTGGCAGGTGGGGTAGAGACACCATGAGTATACTTAGCCAAAGCTGTTTATTTGAAGCTCCAGACAGCGTTTACAAGGGCTGGGTGATACAGCGGGGGCTGTGTCGACAGACGTGTCTTCCGGTTTAAACGAGCATTCCGAGTAGTGGCTGATCAGCAGCGCATACACGGCGGTCACAAGAAGGCCACACACAGCAAGCACCAGAAGCAACACCGCCAAACGCCAATGGGCCAGACGCTCAGAATCTACCAGAAGCAAACACACAGAAGGGGTGAGGACAGCAACGCCGCCAACAACACCCAGCAGGTACAGCGCACTGAATACTTCTAGCAGTAGTAGTAGCAGGACAAGCAGCAGGAAAACAGCATGTTTCATCTTCTGGCACTGGCAATAGGCATGCTGCTGCTGTTGCTGATGCTGTTGATGCTGCTGCCATGCCGCGTTCGACCCCTCCACACCATATGGAGCGTCTTGAGAGAGTGAATACGGCTTCCCCATAGTTGCTGCGATGGATGAGCGTGTTGCATTGCAATGTGCGATGGCGTGTTTTATAGACAACAGCAACAGGTCTATTAATCGGTGTCATGTGCCAATGCAAAATCAACAGTCGCGCAGTTCTCCCACTCTTCATGCAGGGTCGATCAACGCCCACTGCGCATACACGCAGCCACGCCTATACCTCCCACGCGCCATCCCTTCCTTCTATGCGCACCACACAACCACCGTCACCATCACCGCTGCCACCACCACCACTGCTACCACTACCACTACCACCACCGCTGTCGTTCAACGGCACCCCGCCTTCGCCGTCTTCCTCGCCGCCAGGGAAGAAGGGCGTGAGAGCGACGGTGCGGATGGCATCCCGAAAACGGCGTACACAGCGCAACCACGCTGCTCCCTCCACCATCGCGTGCACCGCGCTCGAAGAGACGTCTGGCTTTATGGTTGCGGTCATCGAGGGACGTGGCATTGCCAGTGAGATTGGTGTCGCTGCATTTGACGTGCACACCAGTCGCTGCTTCATCTCGCAAGTAGGCATCCTCTGCTGGTGTGGACATCCGCCTATCTACACGCGCTAGTACGCAGACTCGCAAACATACGTGAAGACACTGCACAAGCTGAATATCATTGCACCCAAAGAAATCCTGCTTTCCATCACGACAACCGACCTAGCAGCCGCGCGCGAGCCAGACGACGATCGTGTCAATGCGCGCTTCAAACTGGCCCGCATTCTCGAAGACAACTTCCCATACGCCACGATCACTCCCATTGGTCGCAAGTACTTCAATGACTCCACAGGCATGTACCGCCTGGCGGTGCACACGCCACCAACACGCCCCTGACCAGCCACGCGTAGGGCTTCACTATGTGAACCAGTATGGTCTGAAAGAAAACTTGGTTCGACTGCTGCTTAGCATCGCCAACAAGTAGGTCTAATGCACCAGCGTACCGTGGCAATCAGTATCTAGGAACTTCTGCCTAGCGTCCTTGGCCGCATTGTTTAAGCATCTGCAATCGACGCAAGATCTTGTTTTCCACAACCACACGATCAACATTCTGTACCAGCCATGCGAAGGTAATCACGCGTCCCTTTCGCACGCGTAGTACCCTACCACATTTGTCCACCAGGAATCATGATGATTGGTAATGCGTCGTGTCGTCACCACAGTACTTGTGAAAGATAGTGTCACTGCGCGCAACCTTGAGCTGGCCACCAACATCTCCAATCCACGCAGTCGCTTCTCTCTCTACGGTATGCGCTTCCACTGCCTCACCAACAAACACATGCTGACTTCCACCGCTCCTAGGACTACTGAACCACACACTTACCAACATGGGAGGTGGAGGCCATACTGCAGCGCACTGCCCTCTTGGTCTCGTACTCATGTGGCGTCTTAGGGCGGCTGCTTCGTGCGAATATTCTCCAGCCTTTGACCGGTAACCGTTTCTGGTAGCGTCCCTCGATCTCATGGCGCGTCAGATCTTGCCATCATCGACGTGAGATTGAATGCGGTGGAGGAGATCCTCGCAAACGAAGTGGGTCCTTCTTGCGAAGTAGTGTCACACCAGCTTACAGCCTCTTCTCGTGTAGGAAGCGTTTTTTGAGATCCAAAAACGTGGGCGTTTCCATTCGTTGCCATAACCCTCCGCTTATCCCGACAAACAGATCTCAAACTCGTTCCTGATTTGGATCACCTGATTGCATCGGCAAGTCCGCGCCTTGTGGCCACACATCATCTGATTCCTCGACTTGTCGCAGATCATCCAGATACCGAAGCGCTCAACAGTCAAGCACGCCGAACAAAACATCAACCATATGCTTATGCTCAAGCACACATTGCGGGTTATTGCACCACTGCGTGTCTGTATCGTAGACCATCAAAGCACTCTGCTAGTGGCTATTTTGCAGGTCAGAGCGATTCTCGCAAACGCTCACTTCTGACATCGCTCAGCATCTGTCTAATGAGCAGCTGTGTGGATTTTTGAATCGCATCCACGAAGTGATCAACGAAGACGCTGGAATCCAGAAAAGCGCCATCGGCATGCGCAATCTCCGGTGTTTTGCCGTAAAAGTGATGCATGCTGTGTGCCAACAGACACATTGACGAGGCGTTTTGCACACGATAGGCGGGGATCCACGGGCTATTGGACGTTGCCAGGCAGACCTACAAGGAAACGGTCACCGACATGTACGATTTGGTGCATACATACGAAGGTTTTCGTTTTGGCTGTTGCGCGCCAGCTGGTCTGGTGACAGAATGCAGAGGAGCATAGTCTGCCGGTGAAGATCCGGTTTCATGCGACATCGGGATTTCATCTTTCGCTGCCGGCCGACATGCTGAAACAGACTATTTTGCCACCGGTGTTCATCAACACGGTGTGCAAGCAGAAGATAGCGGTTTTCACCACGCTAGACCTGGTAGGCGATTGCAGACATTCCATTCACTCCATTCTCCCAGATGAAACTCAACGATCGCGCGCAGAATTCGTTGATGGAAATCTATCTCTTGTCAGATACGTAAGCAATCCTTTGCAGTACCACACACCGCTATACACCATGCCGAGAATCATTGCAACGCTGCTGAGAGAGATACGCGATCACATTGGTGTGCTGTACAAAGCATCCGAGTCTATTGCCTTGCTGGACATGTTGACGTCGTTTGCGCATCAGGTCACTGTCGCCGATTACGGTGGGTGAGAAGCAAGCGCCCATGCGCATACTCGCGATCTTGACACCCAGCAGTCAAGCCTAGCTTCTCATGCACAATGGCGATCAAAAGCGGCAAGCACCCCATCCGCGCAGGGTTGTTTGCAGAGCCCTTTGTCGCCAACGATATTTACGCCACCGATGGCACCAACTTCCATATGATCACCGGGTGCGTATTGTTGCGATGCGTTGCGTTATGCTGCGTCTTGCCACTGATCAAACTTTGAAGGCCAAACATGAGCGGGAAATCCACCTATTTGCGGCAGATCGCATTGCTCACCGTGATGTCTCACATCGGCTCATTGTACCCGTTGGATGGCGAATCGGCGACGCTAAATGGCGTGGCGTAGTGTGCCTGCAGAATTCGCCTCTTTTCGCATGACAGACCATATCTTTTCACGCGTTTGTAATGACGACGCACTAGAGTCGAACACCTCCACTTTCATGCTGGAAATGCTGGAGACAGCGTATATCCTCCAAAACGTGACGGGATCCAGTTTGGTGATTATCGATGAGTTGGGACGAGGTAGGCGCGCGCAGGACACACGTGTTCGTGAACAAGATGCTCACCACGGTCAGGTACCTCAACGCAAGACGGTCTCGGCATCTCTTTTGCCGTGTGCGAGCAGCTTCTGCAGACCAAGGTGTACCACCGACATGCGCAACCGCTAAGTTCCAGGCCTTTGTCTTCGTTGCCACCCATTTCCTTGAGCTACCCGCACACTTGGTCTCGCTGTATCCAAATGTCGTGTGTTTGCACCTTGACACGAAGGACATGGGGATCGGTCTACGCCACATGTACGCTATCAAAGACGGAATCACGTCGATAGAGCATTACGGTAAGTAGCATGGCCCTAGGAAACGCGGGCGTGGGCTCTGACATCAACGCGCCAGGGATTCGCTTGGCTGAGACAGTTGGAGTGCCCGAGGAGATCGTCGCGCTAGCCAAGACGTATTGTTGCAAGGTCCAGTATTCCCAGGTGTGTCACACAACGACCCGCCACGTATAGTTGGAAGCGTACATGGCAGAGAAGGCGCAAACGGAGGAAGAGCGTGCTGAGATGCAGCAACGTCGTATCATTCTACAGGTGGTTGATTTTGTTTTGCAAGCACGCGAGATGCGGAAAAGCATGACGACCGTTCAGCTGTGCGAGCATTTGCAAGCGGCGCAAATGCAGCTGGTAGTACGTGCGGGGACGGAAGGGGGCGACAAGCGTGTGCCATCACGCGAATAAAATTGTGTTTACGCTCCAAGGACAAGGCGCTATGCTCCGATCCATCCGACCGCCACGCATATGCCCATTCCCAGTTCCAAAGCGACAGGCGCACGCTACTAACAGAGGCGCGTCGTCGGCATTTACACAGCGCTTTGTTAATCGGGATTTTAATCTTTTCGGTGCGCTGGCTGCTCGCAAAAAGATCGACACTCACGTCGCGCTAGATTCGCACATACCGTTGCCTTCTGCAAAGCGGCCGTTCCTGTGGGCTCCTGGCGGGCTGAAATGGTGGGCACGCTATTGTATCGCAACGGTGAGGTCCATCACTGGGTATGTGTGGTGGTAGCGGGTGTCGAGTGCGTCGTCATTCGTGCGCGCCACTCACTACGTGCACAGCACATGCTCGCTGAAATACAAAGTCCGCGAGGGATGGAATGCCAAATCATTTGCTGAGAAGTCGGCGAACATGTACTGCGCTTTGAACGAGGCGCATGCAGCGTACGTGGCTAATTGTGGGGGGGGGAGGGAGAGGCCCGTGATGCTGACTCGCCGACAGTGGCAATACAATCGCCTTAGAGAAACTGTGCTGCGAGGTGATGGCTTCGGTAATGCATGGAGGGCATTTGCACGGTTTGACGGGTGTTACAGAAACTGAAGAACGAGATCAAGTTGCGACCAGCAGGCACCAGCTTTGAGTGGCATAAACACGAGGATTTGTCACCACCACGAGTGGTCACTGTACGTGTGGCAACCATTCCGTCAGCGTACTCGGTCAGCCAGGTGACGGTACGGCTGCACTCGCTGCAGGTGAGCTCACAGCTGTCGGGAGCGTGTGCTTGAACCTGACGCATCCACAGAGCATGACTGTTCGCCGAGGAAAAGACCGACTTCACGGCATGGGAGGCAGTAACCAGAACAAGCAGATGGAGGTACTTGAGTATGTTGTGTTTCAGCGAATACTCGTTGAAGGTGAGCAATGGCGTGTGTTCGGCAAAGTGTTCGAACGACCGGTGAAGCCAGAAGAAGACGTATAGCCGCCATGACTGTAACCACAATAGAACCATCAAATCATGCATTGCTGCTGCTGCTGCGTGTCGCTGCCGTTTCTATCGGTGACACCCTGGCGACACTACACCAGCACCATCTCTTTTGAGTTGCGTTTCCAGCTACGATAACAGTGCAAACACAGATGCTGCAGCAGACGGTATTTTCCACATCCCGGACACGTTGTGATGTCAGTGCGGTTCTTCAGGCCTTTGTTGGAAGCGCGCATTCGCTTTTTCGAGTGTGTGGTCCGAGACTTTGGTGCTGCCCACAAGATTCCCTCGAACAGCCCAGGCAGTAGTCCCCACCACATGGAAACACCAGAAGCAGGCAATACACGCGACACTGCCACGGGTTGAAATGGAGACAGCACGCGATGCAGAGCAGCGGTCACCGCGCAGGCGAACATGGCTGGAAAGGAGGCCGTCACGGTGGCGAAGGGTGGCACGGGGCGCTCGCTGGCTGCCGCTCGTCGACAACGCGGAGAACGCGCGTGTCCAGTCTCGAACACGAAGGGGCTTTGGTCATTGCCGCTGGGAGATCCCCACTTCAATACAAACTACGTGCGTGTGATTCCAGCGGCTTCCTGTCGTATGCTAGCTTCAGTGGCATTGCAGCACAGTGCATCCACGTGATGCTCTTGAATGAGTGCCACCCATGAGCTTTGGTCGGCTCATCGGCAGTTTGCCGTGGTTGTAGACGCCGGCAGTTCGGGTTCACGCGTCCACATTTACTCCTGGAAAGACCCTCAGTATGCTCGTAAGACGTGGCGACGCGAGCGACTGGAGACACTGCCTGTCATCGAACCAGGCGACGAGCATCAGCTTCGTTGGCAGTTCAAGCAAGAACCTGGTACACTCCGCTAGAGCTCCTTGCCGACTTCGCCGGTAACACGGACCGTAGGAATTTCGTCATTTGCAGACAAGACAGAGCATATAGATCTACACCTTCGTCCACTCATCGACTTTGCCATCTCAACTCTCCCACGCCGTGTTGTAACTACCACTCCATTCTACCTCTATGCCACTGCTGGCATGCGGCTTCTTCCCGAAGTGGATCGCAATCGAATCCTCGGTGCTGCATGTCAGTATCTACAAGACCACTCCCCCTTCCTCGTTGGTTCGTGTCGCGATCAGGTGCGCGTCATCTCCGGTGTGGAGGAGGGTGTGCACGGCTGGCTCGCAGTGAACTATCTGTTGAAAGCATTTACAACCCCGCCACACACCCATCCCTACCAGCCGACTTTTGGCTTTTTGGATATGGGTGGCGCCAGCACACAAATCGCCTATGAACCCGATGTGGGGTTGGCGTTAGAGCACCGTGACGATTTGACAGCAGTGCGTCTTCGGCTGCTGAATGGCATCGATCATACGTTTCTGGTGTATGTCACCACGTTTCTCGGCTTTGGCGCGAACGAAGCACGACGACGACATATGGATACAATGTACCGCGAAGCGTATCCCACCAGCAACAACCTTGTGGCTGAGCTGCGAAGTGAAGGAGGACGCGTGATACTGGATCCGTGTCTCAATCCGGAAGTGCTCATATCACCTAGCAGCACCATGGCGGCACAGAACGACACGCTTCACCCGGATCGCATCCGTTGGCTGAGGGGCTCTGGTCTTTTCGACCAGTGTCGTAATCTTATCAAGCCGTTGCTAAACAAAACCGCGCCCTGTCTTGATCCGCCGTGTCTATTCAACGGTGTGCATGTTCCCGGTATCGACTTTCACCGACAGCGATTTGTTGGCGTAAGCGAATACTGGTATCTCACCGAGGACGTGTACGGAATGGGAGGCGGTGGCTACCACGCAGATACGTATGACATAGCAGCACGACAGTTCTGTCAAACACCGTGGCAGGACGTAACAGCAGAGCGTGCCCACGGCCGCTACCACACACCTATAGAACTGGATCGGCTACAGACACACTGTTTCAAATCGGCATGGCTGTCGCTGGTGCTGCACCAAGGCTTCGGGGTACCATTTGACCGCCCAGGCACTGGTGCTGCTGCCGCTGGACGAGATCAGCACCGGCTGCGCCAGTTGTCGGAGCACGATGTCCCGGCGTTTCAGACCATGGATGTGGTCGATGGTGTGGCATTCAGCTGGACACTTGGTGCCGTGCTAGCTGGTGCTGTGCGCGACAGTGTACCGCCACCAGAGCGAGAAGGGCGCTGGGCATGGTTGCTGGGTGGTGGGCTGGACGGCGGTGTTGAGGATCGGGCTGGATGGACGATCATGTGGTGGCTGCTCGTATTGGTATTGCTTTTCTTTGGCGGCTGGGTGATGCGGATGCGGCGTGGCAGTCTGTGGCGACGTTTTGGGCAGCACTCGTCGCATAAGCCCGAATGTCACACTGTGTAGCATGAGCGGTGCATTGTCGGCTGTATACGGCGGAAGGAAGGCGGAAGAAACAAGAGAGCTGTTTAAAGCAAGCGGTATTAATCATTCGTCTTGCGACGCTATCGTAAGGAGTGAAGGGGGGACAGGTGAGAGCTGTGGCGAGTGATGACCTGCACTCGAATTAAGCAGCCTGTGCGACTTGAGGCGGGCCGTTGATAGCATCGCTGTCGCTGTCGCTGTCGCCGCTATCGCCGCTGTTGTCGTTGTCGCACTGCTTCATGTTCAGTTCAAGGATCCGCGCTATGCGCACGCCAGCCTTGATCAGCTGCTGCTCCACGACTGGCCAGGCTTTGACATAGTAGGCACCGCCGAGGTCAGCATTCTCGTTTGCCAGGTAGTCGGGCCACACGGTGCTGCAGTTGAAGTTATCCGAATCCTGGGCCCAACTGACTATGCACTCCTGAAGGGTTGCGGGTGAAGAAGCGTCCAGACACGCTGTCCATTTCTCAGATGCGGTTCCGTATGTTGTCATCTTCTGGTTGAGCAGATAGGTCATATAGGTGTTTCTATTGCTCTGGGACTGCAGCTTCATACGCTTTTCCAGGATGGCGGAGTCCCAGACGGAGTGCAGATTGAGATTGGATCGTCCGTCGAATCTCACATCGCTTCCGTTGCCACCACGGTCGCGCATACAGGCTGCGACAGATGTGAGTGCAAGAACGCGTAGATGACAAGGGCGTGGGCAACAAGGGTGTAGACGTACTGTGTAGGGGCTGGGTGAGGTCTCCGACAAAATGGATGAGAAACTTGAGGGCAATGGTGCGTGTTTTCTTGTCGTGCTTGCAGCTGAGCTGCGAGGTGAAGTTTGTGATGGCACCCACAACACAGTTGCCGTCGGGGCAATCACGCTTATAGTTGACATTGCATGACTTTGGAGGGGAGTCTAGCGCGTCAATGTAATGTAGTTTGGAGGACCATTGATAGCCGGGCGACCGTTTGATCGAATCTATAGGTGGTGAGCACTTGGGTGAGACGAGCGGAAGAGAGACATACCTGCCCAGGTGGTAGCGTGAGCGAGGTCTGTGTCCCCGAGCAGCGAGGCAACTAGCTTTGAGGTGGCGGGATTCATTAAACGCGCAGCAATTGCGCCGGTGATTTCATGTCCTAACGACGGTGGTGGCGGTGGTGGTGGTGATGATGGTGAGTGGTGGCAGAGGAGAGCAAAGACGCTATACCGACTTGGCCCCAGCAATGGATGGCGGGTAACAGCGTTAAAAGAGTAGCTAAAGCGTACATGTCGTGAATGGAAGGAGTGCGTGGTGTGCGTGGATGAGGAGAGAGGCGTGCGTGTGAGGCGCGTGTGGGGCGCGTGCGCGTGGTGGCGCATCGTGCAGAGCAACCTCGCGGCGGTGCGCCCATCTGCCGCTGTCTTGGATCCCAAATTGCGTGTTGCAAGTGCATGTGTGTGCAGCCACCGTCATCGGTAAAAGGCAGGCTGAACATCTTCCGACTGAGCGGTGTCAAAGCAGTGTGTGCATGCTTTATGGAGAGCAGTTAGACGCGGTTCATTCCAGCATAGCCATGCTTCTACACCCCGTCGCAGCACAGCAATCAACACGCAGCTCTTGCTGAAAACCATCCGCCCTTCTCTCCCGTCTTCCACCTTTCTTCCTGGCAAACACCTCCCCGCCACCACACAGTTTCTCTCTTAGAACTGGCAAACTGTAGCCAGTCACATTTCTCTTTTGGGAAGACACGTGGGCAGCAGTTGTGGGGTATGGGAAGAGATTTTGCTGCCAAAACACATGTCAAGCAAACGCATGTTAGCTGCCTTGCGTTTAAAGTAGCAGTGCGTCTGCAAGGCCTTCTGTGGCTTCACACTCCATCTCACGCCTCTTCTCTTGCTCTCTCTCGCTCTCACTCTCTCCGTCTCATCGTCACCTGTCTACTGCACCTCCTCACTCCTTTCCATCTTCTTTCCTCATCGTATCATGCACTACTTCATTCTTCTGGCGGCTGTTGCTTCTGTCGTTCATTCTTGGGGTTCTACTGCACACACACTGATCACACAAGTCGCGTGGCCGAAACTTCGTCCCTCCACACGAACCGCCATCACTCAACTTTTTGACAATCACATGCCTGACCTTCACGAACTCTCCAACTGGGCTGGTAAGCAGCGCTTTGCCATTTCTTGTCGAAGCAGCTCAGCAAACTCTCCTGCGCAGATGTCTATGCCAACGACCCTCACGTCTCGCAGCAACTACGAAGTGCCCATTTCGTCAGCATTGTCGGCAGTGGTAGGTGGCAGGCGACACATGATCTCGCTCACACACCACCTCAGCCGCATATGCTTCCTCAGAACATTGCCCTCAGAACTTGTGTATCGTGGAGATCCTTCCACTCATAGCCCATCGTCTCATGCAGGCACATTGGTCAAAGGAGACCAAACGCATACTGCTAGAGTTTGCTGTGCATTTCGTCGAGGACATCAACGCTCCATTCCACAGTACGTCACATCCACGCGCTTGTATCCCCCAGTGAGTCACCGCTCATCTCCATCACCACCGCGGCCATAGCTACCGATACATTGCGTGGTGGCACTAAGGCTCCGCTTACATTCAATGGACGCAAATCTAACCTGCACAGTAGGCAATGCCTAGTGGCGCGTCTGCTGACACTGCGTGTAGCACTCTGGGACTCGCTGATGCTCAAGAAGCTCATCCAGACCGAATTCGGTAACTCCCTATCTAGCATCACCGACTACTTGGCACATCGTGTGGCCTCCTCTAAGAAGGAGTGCAAGGCCTGGACAAGCTGCTTAAACACATCAGACGAAGACACGGACAGCAGGGCAGTGCTGCATCGCTGTGCCGTAGAATGGGCCCAGCAAGGCTCTCGGCTAGTACAGCAACGCTTGCTCCCGCAATACTTTATCCATCAGCATCATGATATGGCTGATACGTATTACCATTCGATGCGGCCAACCCTGTTAAGACAAATCACCCTTACTATAGCGCGTCTGGTCGCAGTTCTTGATTTTATATTCAACGACACTTCTCCGCGCTCGAGCGACACACCTACACCTACACCTACACCCACACCTACATCTAATACACAGTGAGTCTTATTGCTTTGCTTCTTTCACCCATACCTCCATCCCATCCACTTCTTCCGCTCCCTTACTTCCGCTTCGTCAGCCGATATGGCCAACTGGGGGCTACGTAGAACACGGAATCGACCAATCGATGGATGCTCGCAAAAGGAAAGCTATCTATTTCACACAGCGTACTATCTTCGGTTCTATCAATGCTTCCAGCGAAAGTACCATCTCTCCCTGTGGTTGCTCATGCTCGTTGTCTATCACCCACTCCTCGTTTTCCTCGTCTTCCTCACTCTCCGCTTCGTTGTTGTTGTCGTTGTCATCGTAGTCTTCATTGGCATCATTCGTGTCTTTGTTGTAGACATCGTCACCGTCGCCGTTACCGTCGCCGTCAGCTTCCTCACTGCTTCGCTTTTTCTTCGTCACAAGGTCGAACTTGCGCGGTGTCACACCATCCCAATCCTTCCTCTGCATGCTTTCGGGTGAGAGTTGTATTGTCAACATATTCTCCACTGCATCTGCCACTGTTACTGTGCCTTCCTACAAAGCGTGAACAAACGAGCGATGGGCGGGCGAGCGAGCGAGCGAGCAAGCTGGGCTTACCTTGTAAGCCGACACTTCTGGCGAGTATGACGCCGTCATCTCTAACACCTTGAAAGCAATTACTGTTCCTACTGAAGGCAGGCTGTTCAGCACGGGCATGTCCGAATAGCGGACAGTTTTTGATGGTTGGTGTTCTACTGGATTGATCCATTCCTCGCGTGGTTTCTTCCAATGGTTCTTCTGTGAGAAGTCCAGCTCGACAGGTGGAATGCGATGCGTCTCCCAGTTGTTGTAAGCGTACTCGCCGCCCAATTCAACCGCAGTGGCATACAGTTTTGGCGAGGATAGCACTGGTGCTGCCGACTGTTCAGGCGTGCTGGCCTATGCGTGTCAGTGCATGCTTGTGCAACAGCCGCTCACGGGTGGTTCGAAGCGGACGTGGCAGGGAGCTGCGCGAAGCATCTTTCCAACAGGCCCTTTGTTGCGTGTGCGCAATGAGAACATAGCCGGTGGGTTTTCCTTTGTATACGCTGGTACACCGGGTTCGCAGGGCTCGTCTGGGGTACTTTTCTTCGACGGATGCGACTGCATTGATTGAGCCCTTAGCTTTTCAGCCTGCTTTTTAATGCGCTTTCTTTCATTTCTTTGCTTGGTGGCGGCTTTTCCTTGGCCTGGCGGCGAAACGGTTACAGGCGCGGGGACAAGTGGCGATGGCGTGGTGGTGGAGTTGGACGAAGAAGATGCTGTTGTCGCAGCATGCCTGTGCACCATCTTAGCCACCGACGCCGGCTTCTGAACAGCAATCGAACATGTCTTTTCCTTCTTGATCTTTTTTGGTGACAGGTGCTTGGATTTCTTCACAGACGGGGCAGTATTCAGCACGTCGGGTGTTCGTATGCTTGACGTCTTGGTCTCTGTCCTCGAAGCCTCGCGTTTTCCTGTCCCCTCCTGTCAGCACGAGCAAAGACAAGATCGCACACGTTTCTTTTGTTTTGACGTTTCTTTCACTGGCGTTGCAACGTCTTTACTCTTCCTTTCCTTTGGATGCGTCTCACTTTTCATCAGCACACTTCGGTCGTCAGTATCCACACAGGATGCGCTTATCGACACGCACACGTACGTGATAATTTCATCTGGTTTTACAAGCGATTTTATAAGCCCGTTTGCCCATAACTCGTAGCCATCCATCTGCAGAGAGAGGCGGGATGAGGACGCAATCTCCAGTTGGAAATCTCGCTTTAGCTGGCGCTTTAGCTGCTGCACACTGGTCTCCCTACTTTGTCCACAGATGTTAGCAGGTGTATGCAAACCACTTGCCCACCTTTCATCTACGTCATACCAACATCGCTGGACGGGGCAGGGTTTCTGAAACTCTAAACGGACACGCATCGAACAAGAAAACAACCATTCGACGGCTGTTGCTGCGCCGGCGGATGCATTGGTGCTGCACGAGGGGACAAGCATTCGCCACGAGAATGTAAGCCCAAAGCGACAGCGGATTTATGTATAACGATGCCAATAGTGTTCAGCTAGACACAAGCTCTATGGTTACTGCACATCCGTGTGCCATTCTTGTTTGTAGATCACACGTGGAACAGAGGGGAGTACGCTACTTTGCGGCTATTGGAGCAACATGGTACCGGACGCATCTACAGCAGTCTGGATCCCATATCGATCGCGTATGGTGCTAGTGCAGTGAGCAACATGCAGCTTGCGCCTGAATCAGCCACGCGTACCAACTCTCAGAAAGACAATGCTGAACATGAACTTGGCAATGTTGTAGATGCTTTGCTCGCGCATTTGCTGGACCTCCTCTGCAGACGGAGCGGGGGGCTGCATGGAAAACATGGTGCGTTGGTGGTCAGCGTGCGTGGCGGCAAAAGGTTTTTCGAGACAGCCAGATCGCTGCGCGCGCGTGTCCTTAGCGGCGACTAAAATCATTGCTTGTAGTGCAGCAAGTGGCTGGTACACTGCTGCCACAGGGACATGCACGCCGGGCCTTATACAGCGTGACGAGATAGGACAACGACGCCTTTTCCATTGTGTGGAAGTGCGGCCGTTTGCAGCCACGTTGTCCACTATTTAAGCATCAGTGCATGGCATAGACGGGTGTCTTATCATCCAGATGGTGTGGTCTTCTGTAGAAGGCAGCAGGAGGGAGGGGAAGCCGCGTGGAAGAGTGAAACGGTGTTGTTTGTGCACATCTGCATGACGCTATGATAATAAATGTAATCAATTGCATTAGTCACACGCCCACCCTCACACACATCTGGCTAGAGAGAGGGAGAGAGAGGGAGAGAGGGAGGGAGAGAGGAAGGGAGAGAGGAAGGGAGAGGGAAGGAGAGAGGAAGGAAGGGAGAGAGAAAGAGCAAGCTAGCTGATGTGAGAATGGCCAAGGTCGGTGAAACACCAGGCGTTCCATTGCGATGCGTCTTGTGACAGAATGACTACGCCACAAGAGCTATGCGCATCGCTTCTCCGATAGCACGTTCGCTCGTCTAGTGCTGACACCGACAAGCTACCCGAAATCTTGAAACTCGTTCATATGATCGAAAAGGTAGTTCGCAGCTAGCTCTTCGTTTTTGTCACATGCAAAATACGCCTCCACAACCGCCTCACGCGGAAATCCCATCGCTTCCAACTAGCACGTGTGTCAGAAAGCAATCGGGAGGAACAGGCACGAAGTGACCCTAGCAATTGCATCTCGTTCCTCGGGGGAGATGTCAATGTAGTGCACGCCAGCAGACGCGTCGCCCTCGCCTTCGCCCTCGTACTCCTCGCCCTCCTCGCCAAACTCTCCCGCGGGTGCGCCGGTAAGTAGCTGTATAAACTGTTCTGGATTCGAATTCACCAACTAGCACGTGTGCGGCTGTGTCAGGCCACGGCTCGCTCTGGAAACAGCTGTTACCTGCGTCAATTGCGGATTGATCGATTGCATCTGCTGCAGCAACGGTTGCAGCGAGTTGGGGTCTTGCAGCACTGCCATTCGAAGCATCTCAAACTGCGGGTCATTGCGCAAAAAGGACAGATCTTGACTAGCACCCGACGCGGACTGAGGCTGTGTCGTCTGCTGTGTTGTCGACGCCTGACGGCTAGCGGCCTCAAACAGGTTCATGGGTATTTCCGGCGGTGGTATGGACGATGTTTCTGCACACACGCACACCGATAAGCACTCCTATCCACTCGCGGATCCTGCGGACAACATGCCTACCTGACTCTTCCGCTACCGGCTGGATCTGTGGAGAGTCGAACTCGAAGCCAGCGGGAATGCCCTATGCACGCAAGGTAAGACCGGCTGCACCGCGCGGATGAAGACTGTTCACCCACATTCATCAGGTACTCAACGGCCAGGTCTGCGTTGTTGAGCGCAGCCCTTAGCGCGCGTTTGCACTGCGGCTCGCTGAATCCCAGCTCCATCAGCCCTTGTATCATTTTCTGCTGAGCAGACGAAACGGCTGGACAAGCGGCATTGTCATCCACGCGTGGATGGAAACACACGCTGCTTACCAGCGCTTGCAGCAGGAGCCGCCCGGGGTGCTGACGGAGTGGGCGATTCGGCGGTAGCCACGATGTTACCGATACTGTTCCGCTGCGGGAGCATTGGCACATCAGGCACACCCCGCGACGTAGGAGTCACAGGTGCAGCTTCCTTGGTGTCTGCAGTCTGCTTGACAGGAGTGACAGGAGCTGCTGTTGCTGTTGCTGCCGCTGCTACTGCCTTGGGCGGCTAATACACAGCACGTTTCCGTCTACTCGCCCATGGTGTTGCGCGAGGGAAACATACCTTTGTCACCATAAGTACCAGGAAGTCTTTCTCGGTGATGCCGCATTCTGTTAGTGTTTTGTCGTTGACCAGTATCCTTCCTTCGACCGATGAGCATGCATTGTGGTGCGAGTGTGTACCAGAGAAAATCAGTTTCTGCAACTCCACCTCACAGCTCTGGGACTCGCGGATCTTGTGCTTCACGTCAAGCACCTGCCCAGACGCACGTTAGCACTTGACTGCAGGGACTGCAGGCACCGTATCTTCAGGCTCAGCATCGATGTAGAACACTTTTTGGGCAATCGTCTTGATCGTCAACTTCATAGCGAAGGAGTATGCGTCGACCGTCACGCAGTGTTTTTTCGGCACTGACAGTGTGACCAAAAACACGCAGCCCGCCGCCCGCCACAGACCACAGCACATCGCAGCTGCCTGTGTGTCTGTGTGTCGGTGTGTCTGCTTGTCGCTCGCTCGTCTTTGCCCATTGGTGTGTTAGTGTGTGTGTGAAGGAAGGCTGCTGTGCAGGGGCTTGTTTGTAGTGAGTGGCACCACAACACACAGACGTGTCTTTGCACACAGAGCGAATGCTGCTGCCCACACGGGTGTGCCATCATGCACCATAGTGCGTGTTTGTCGATTCAAGCAGCATGCATGACCCAGCAGGTGTGTTGCGTTGCGTTGCGTTGCCGTGTGGTGGCAAGGAAAGGATGGACACCGTTGTGTCAACATTGATTGGTATATGCAGCAGCATTCGTTGCTTCGCCACACCGCGAAGTGGCAGGCCACACCGTGGGGCATTGGGCCAGGCTCTTCCCTTGCAAACGCAACCTCACACTCTTGCTCTACACTGTTTCGTCAATCCGCAGCGCAAGGCAAACTAGCACTCGTCTGCCCGTCCCAGTCGCGCCAACACCAATCGTGTGAGCGTCAAGTTTCCGACTCGCGTGCACGCTCTTGCTTGCACATTTGACCGCCACTTCGTGCACACCCGTCAAACCACCGCCGCCACTTCCCTTCCCGCGCCACTTGCTTCTGCCAAAGGCTCTTCCATACACACATACGCCCGCCATTCACGCATGAAGTCGCGACCACAGCTGCGCTTGGGGCTGCCCGAGAAAGCAGACGCATCCGCTTGCTCCTCTGACTCCCCCTTTGCACACCTCTCGCGGATTGTGTAACACTCACTGGTCCCCACACACTTCCTCACCTCGTTGCAGAGACCCGTCCGGAAAGCTGAACTTCTCGGGAAAAGCTGTGCTCCACGACTCTGGCGTAGACTTTACATCCGGCAGCTCCTACAAGCTCAACATGAACGAGCTCATACTCGGCGAAGACGTGGGTCACGGAAACTACGGCGTGGTCAAGAAGGTGGTCCATCGCACAACCGGTGTCGTGATGGCCATGAAAGAAATCCGTCTGGAGCTCGACAAGTACAAGCTGGACCAGATAATGATGGAGCTGGACGTGCTTCACCGTGCCGTGTCCGATTACATCGTCGAGTTCTATGGCGCTTTCTTTGTCGAAAGCTGTGCCTACTACTGTCTGGAGTACATGGATGCCGGGAGTCTCGACAGACTCTACAAGCTGGTCGCGATCCCTGAAAATGTCCTGGTGTGCATTGCTGAATCGGTGAGTTCCTCCCACTGCTCCCTCCTCCTTCCCTTCCTCCATACCCCCAGCACTGCTAACACCATGCGCTTAGACAGTGAAGGGTCTTAAGTTCCTGAAGGATCAACTCAACATCATGCATCGAGGTGAGCACATGTCGATCGCCGCGACACACGGTTCAATCCTTCCAAGCGTGGTCACTGACCTATCCCTCCCCCTCCCCCTCCCCTCCCCTTCTCCCATCTAGACGTCAAGCCAACAAACATTCTCATGAACCGGCATGGCCAGGTGAAGCTGTGCGACTTCGGGGTATCGGTGCAGCTTATTCAGTCGTTGGCCAACACGCATATTGGTTGCCAAAGCTACATGGCGGTATTTTCCTCACACTTTCTCTCGCCCCTTCTCGCTCCGCCGTACGGAAGACACTAACACGCGCTGTGCTTCGGTAGCCCGAACGAATCATGTCTGCTCAGGGCGGCCCTTACTCCACGTCCTCGGATGTCTGGTCGTTTGGTCTGACACTGCTGGAGTGTGCCATGCAGTGCTACCCGTTCCAAAGCGACTCGGTGTTCGCACAACTGAACGCTATCATACAGGAAACACCGCCTGATCCTCCCGCTGAGCAATATTCTGTCGCGTGTGCTAGTTTCATCTCGCAATGGCATGTGTTCTGATGTGCGGCTCCCGTCGTTGTCTCACGCTGCATCGTAGCCTACAGAAAGATCCCAAAGAAAGACCAACGTTCCAGGAACTACTGGACCACGCGTGGCTGCAGCTGAATTCGAACTACACGCCGGATATGATAGCCGCGTGGGTTCACCAGGCTATCACTTAGCAGTGGGTTACTTCATTCTGAGTAGCCGCCTCTTCCCTCCTCCTTCCCTCACTCTCTACCCATCCACTGTTCTTCCTTTCCTTTCTCTCTCTCCACTCTCTGTATGTTCGGAGACCACGTCGATTTGTATGAATAGTGAGGCCAGTGTATGCATGCTAAATACACTCAGCGTTTGCATAGTGCGCGTTTAAAACACAAAAATCTCGAAACAAGTCATGCGCGCTCTGCTCAGCAAGACACATATATTTCATTCGTAGTTTCGTTCGTACTCCGCCAATTTTAATAACATCATGTCGTCAAAGAATTTGTTCACGCTCACGTCCTCGCTCAAACCCTGCACGGCCAGGCCAAGCAAACGCACCAGTGAGCAGGACAGCAAACAATCGGCCACGTCCTACCTTTCTTCTCCGTGTCTTGAGCATGAAGTCGCGGGCAAGATGTGGAGCCGGACTTGGTTCCAGTGGCCGAAGCACAATTGCTTTGTCCATAGGATCCCCAGGCACCGTCTGCACACACACATACACACAGATCACCCGGTGTTACCAGCGAGAAACAACACCGCACGCCAACGCACACATACCTGCCACTGGTCAAACACCTGTTGCACGAACGCTTGTCCTTGTGTGTTTGTTCGAATGTCTGTCTCAAAACCAATCGAATCGATCACCGGCACAAGGGCCTTCACCGTGTACAGCGGCGATCCCGCTTTGGGAACATCTTGTGTGACATGCCCACTGTAGTGTCGTGACTCACCGTGCGCAAAATCGAGACGCGCTTACCGCCGACGAGCCAGCACTTCATAAACCGCACCCACGCAGTCAGCTGGTGCTTGTATTTCCGCGTAATAGACAGGCTCCATCAGCTTGGGCGCAGCGGTCAAAAAGGCTGAGTAGCATACGCGGCGCGCAGTAGGAATGATCTGTGCACCCGGACGGTCAATGCGCTCGTTGGCCAGCTCAGCGTGGAGGATCTTGAATTTGACATTTCGCATGGCTGGTGCACACGTTAGTTGCTGCTGCACACGTTCGCCACAAGCACGCTTACGTTCTTCGCAGAGCGGACCCTCCTTAGTTGCCCACTGGAATCCTTGCTTCAAAGTGTCTTTGACAGCGCGCAGTCTGGTCCCGTCCACCTGTGCAAACAACGCCATTACGTCAGCCCACACGGCGGAGAAAAGGTGCCACAGACCTCCGTAGGCAATGTGTCGTCGCAAAGAATATTCGAGCCACTGTCGTCCGGTCCAAAAGCCCATATAGATCGCGAAGAGAGCAGATCCCAGTTGTACTTCTGCTCGAAATACTGACCAAGCTGTTTCGCTGGCCAGTTGACACACACTTTCCCCGATTCGATATCCTCGGATATCCCCTTCTCCAATGGTTCACAGATCATAGTGATTTTGTTTCTAACGGAGCAAGTATCAGCCGGTGGCCGAGCGAGCGTGGACGACGCACATACTTTCGGTTCACGGTTTCGGCAAAGCATTTTAGCGCAGAAGTCTCCGCCACCGTCTCGCAGAACCGAACGCTCGGGTCTGCCACCTTGATGTCGATTTCGGCAAACATCTTGCGCAGATCGTGTAGCACGCAGTCCAGATAGAGCTCACCGGTGCCCAGCAACACGTGCTCGCCAGACTCCTCTACGCGAACAATCACCGCGGGGTATGTTTTGTTGATTTTTCTCAGCCCGTCCAGCATTTTGGGAAGTTCGGCTGGATTGACAGGCTCAATGGCCACCTTCAACACCGGTGTGGTCATGTAGTCAACCGAACGGAAAATGTAGTCGTTTTCCGGCGTGTGCAGGTCCGTGACGGTGGCGGACTTGATGATTGTAGCGTCAATGCCACCGAGTAGCACCCAGTTGCCAGCGGTCGCTTCGTCCACCTCAATACGGTAGCTACAAAAGCAATTGCTTGTGAGAAGCGCGAGACTATCGGGATGTACCGCGACTCGAATATCCACACATTGCTGACGTCTTTTTCAGCCTCATCCTCCGTGTTCATCAGCGAATAGGATTCATCCAGCACTCGCACACGTTGACCACGTTTCACTGTCCCGGACAGAATCCGCCCAAATGCGTCGAATCGGCTGGCATCCTCTGACGGATACAGCTTGGTAATGTGGATCATCAACGGCCCCGCCGCATCGCATTTATGCATAGCGGCAGCGAGCTCGGAAGATGCCGCACCCGTGTAGCAGCTGGTCACCTTTGCCACTGCGTTGGCTGACGGTGATGGCAGATGCGCTACACACATGTCCACGAAGCCGTAGGGTGGACCGAAAAATCGGACCAGCACCACTCGCAACAGCTCCTTCACATTCAACGTGTACTCCTTGGCCTTGAGGAGCACATGCACTTTCGCCAGTGTTTGCCGCAGCTTCTGTGTATCCTCGCCAATCACGTGTGCATACAGTTTGTATATGGGATCAAGGATAAAATGGACAAACGCGCGCTTCGACTGTTTCTCTTGAGCACGCCGGCTGAAGCTACGCTTTTCGGGATTATAGAAGATGTCTCCCCAAAGCCGGCAGGTGAACTCTTCGGCGCTTAGTCCGGCTGTGGATCGCATAAGCATATCAGCGGATGAGCGTGGCGACGGTATGGGAATGCAGACGTACAATAGGTATCCGCGTACATTTTGGCGAAAGAGGCTAGGGTGAACATGTAGCCACCGCCGGTGGAGGCAAAACACACGTTACCCAGCTCGGGGGAAAGACGCTGTGGCTGCTTGCCAGTATGTGTGCACGACCGAATATACGCGTTCACTTCCTCCACCGTGTGGCGCAGCTTGAAGTAAGCGTCGGTGGGCGGCAGCTTGAGCTCCAGCACCAGCCGCTCCAGCTTGTTGATCACCAGGGTGATTGGCACCTGGTCACGCACCAGCATGCGAATGGCTTGCTCGGTGCCAGCCATCAGCCCCTCCACCACATCCACCACCAGTACAGCGCCATCGGCCAGGCGTAATGCAGCCGCCATCTCATCCACAAAATTGACATGACCAGGCGCGTCCAGCACATTTAGTACCCACGATTTTCCACGAGAGTCTGGCATCACGACGGAAACGGGCATGGCCTTGACGGAGAGCGCACGCGCACGCTCAATGTCCTGGATATCGGTGTAGCGACGCTGCCGTTCCAGATCAAAGGACACGTCGTGGGTATTGGCAATGAGGAGGTCGACGAGCGAGGATTTTCCATGATGTAGGTGACCGACAAGCACGATGTTTCGTATGTGGTCGGGGTGTCGCATAAGACTCAGCATGAACCTAGAGTGCGAAGGATGCGATCAGCAAGACGTGCGACACACAAAGCGCTACTCTTTCGCATAGGTGGTAACGGGCAGCCCGGTCTCTTGGAGTTGAAATTTTTTCACGCGAATTGGATTCACGACCGGTTCGGTGAGAGGCTGTGCGTCTTCCTCCTGCACCTGGATGTCCACATCTGGGCCATACACATCTTCCGCCGACGGATAGTACTGCTTGTCTTCGTGCAGCACCACCTGGTTCATGGGCAGCTCGCTCACCCGTATCAACGCGTCAGTGGGCTGTGGTGCGCTGGCGTCGTCTTGCTCGTTTTCATCTTCGGATAAGCGGGTGAAGACATTAGTGGCTGCTGGAGAGTCTGTGTCGGAAGCGTCGAAATCTGCTAGCTCAGGACCCACATAGTTCCCGAACTCGTCGTAGTTAAGATCGTCCATGAGGAGGCGAAAATCGGTTTGACCACGCGCGAAAGGAGACGACACCTCGCCATTTACCATCACCGCCACAGGTTTGCGACGCTGCGTGCGCTACACTCGAACAGCACACGGCAATGTGTCTGTCGCGCTCTTCACACGAAGAAAGAGCAATGCTGCTTTTGGTGAATGATGGGCACACGCGTGTCGCGCAGCCTACGCTGGCGCGTGGTGGTGGATGGCCGGTTGGTTGACTGGTCAGCGTGCACACCAGGGTAACCGGGCAACGGTGTTCAACACATGTGTATTCAGCGACAGGTTGGTGCGTGTACAGCGTGCAGCACGGATTGCACTGCGTCTGATTGCAGTTCTGTATTGTGAGGGACGTGCTCTTGCTCGTGGCAAGTTCGCTGTTGCATACACGCTGTTGCATACACGCTGTTGCATACACGCTGTTGCATACACGCTGTGCGATGCTGGTGTGTTGTCTGTACCTTATATGCAGATGTAGAGTGCTGTGATGTGCTTTATACGCGCTTGGTGATCGCTCACATCACTCGTATGACTATGCGGTCCGCTCTACTACCCGTTTCCCTCCACCCACAAGGTGTAACGCAGGCCAACCTGCTTCACACAGAAACCGGCTGTGCTATACCCAAACGGTCGTGACACGTACTCGCTACTTTGCCGCCTCTTTGTGGTCCGCAACTTCCAATCGTATATGTGGAAACTGGTTCTCGATGCTCCTGTCAGCAAAAAGCTGGCGCAGTCTACCACTAGGCACACAAAGTATTGCTTTGGTTTCATTGGGAGTACCAGCACATCGACAGATCCTGCACTGAACATTCAGAAGCGGTTCTGCTTTCAATCGTCGCCTTCAAAGACCCCTGCAAACGCACTAGCTACCGCGGCTTAGATCATGGGCACAAATGAAGAACTAAAGAACAATCAGTACAGACGAAAGACGCTATCAAGTGTGCGCATGCTTAAACCAGCCGACGGGTATCGCCGTTACACACAACATGCAATCGGAAGAGATAAAGGGTCGGCCCATCGTTACCGTCCAAATTGCACTGGTCATCGCTCCCGTTTCCTTCCTGAGCAGTACATGCTGCTTCAGCAGTCGAGTATACACTGCGGCCCTTTCTATTGCCGACACGTACTATGTCCCACACATCCGGTGGCGCACACAGGCGACATTCGCTAAAGCATATCAAGCAGAAGCGCCGCACTATTCAATGCAGTGGGAACACCTCGTCACAAAGATGCAAGTCAGCAGAGAACTACTGCGAGTGCAAAACACGTTTGTACCGCTGAAGAAGAGGAAGAAGAGCTCGGATGCTTACCACACGCTTCGTAGCGAATGGTGCATTTATTGCCGCCATGAAAGGAAACCATGCTGATCAGCTACTGTTTTGCGCAGCAGCACTTCGTCCACCTTCTCTTTGACAAACATACGGCCATTCCATTGCCGGTGCATGTGGTCTAGCACTTCTTGTCGCTTCCACTGCATGCTGCCGCTTGCATGGTCATCGCCTTGTAGTAAAGAGCAGATTTGCTGTTCGGTGGGAAGCGCATACGTGCGCAGGAACGAATGAGGCGTCTCCGGCGTCGGCAGTTTCAGCTCTTTGCCGGCCTCTGCACGGAAATAATGGTCGCGAATAAAACTGTCTGGAACACTTTCTAGCTCTGCTGGCTGCCATTTTGGCGCACGTTTTTCCACGAGCAGTGCCGTGACACCTTCGTGGAAATCAGACGCATCCAGGAAATGCTGCACTGTGTGAAACTCCATACGGAGACATTCAGGAAACGTTTTCTTTGCGCCACGCCGCAACTGCTCGAGTGTCACCTTCACACGCATGAGTCAGGCGCTTAGCGATAGGGAAGAGGTGAGGGACAAGCAGCTACCTTTAGACTGATGGGAGAATGCTTGAGAAGTGTGTCGACTGTCGTCTGCGCCCACGTGCTGCCATCCTCTCGCAGCGCGTTTACGATTTCTTCTACGCGATTAAAGCGAAAGCATCTGCACAGACATCATTAGTCTACACACAGCACTGTGTTTGGAACTACCGATCGATTTGATCTCGCAACAAGCTCAGCTCGAAAAGCTCTCCACTCGGTTCCCCGCTGTACTCCTCAATCGCCGCGTTAATGACATTGGCATCGTCGCTGTCCAGCTCGCACAATCGCTCCTCCAACGCCGGGAGTCGGTTGCTTGGCACAAAATGCGTAGCGACACCCGCATACAATGTATGCTCGCCACGCAACTTATGGCCAGTGAGCGCTAGGTAGGTGCCCAGCTGCCCGTCAAGCCGCGGCAGGAAATAGGACCCGCCGACATCTGGGAAGAGACCAATGGCTGTCTCTGGCATTGCGAAAACAGTGTTTTCGGTCGCAACACGGAAAGGCGCATGCACCGACAGACCAACGCCGCCACCCACTAAAGCCATCGGCCACACATGCGTCAGCTGGCTGCTTTTCCATAGCACTGGCGCCTACTTGTCACGCCGTTTAATAAAGCGACCAGTGGTTTCCGCATTATTCCAATAAGATAGTTCAGCTGATACTCCTCTTCAAAAAAAGTTATTGCCGCTGGGTCTTTCTTAGAAGCGAGCTCTACGATTTCTATCACCCGCGTAAGCAGTCGTTACTGTTAGCAATAACAGCAACAGCAGCAGCAGTAGCAACGTTGGTCACCTACTTCGCACATCTCCGCCTGCGCAGAAAGCACGCGCACTGTCGGACTTGAGAATGATCACTTTGCACAGATCCGATTCCGCCCAGGTCTGTGCTGTATGAGTGGATGGATGGGTGGAGCGGCAAGTGCGACCTACACAAAATTGCGGGGTCAAGATGCGCACCATGTTCAAAGTCAGCGCGTTGAGTGCTGATGGGCGATTCAGCACTGAGATTCTGCCACCATAGGATTTTCGGTGGAACACTTCAGACTAAGGGGGTTGCAGTTGACGCGTGCGAAACGAGTGGGTAGGCAGCGAAACGTACCTTCGATTGCAGTATCAATGACCCCGCCTGCGCGGTGTCGGTTGCCATGCTCGCCTGTGCGTAGATGAGCCATGCCATAAGCTGTCTGACTTACCTGCTGCATGACTTGTGGAGCGAGGCAGCGAAGTGATTGCTGTAACCGAGCTAGAGCAACATGTCGCGTGTGGCGCAGCATGTAGCGTCAAGGAAATGCCGCTTGCTGTTTGACGTCGAGGAGACGCAGCTGCGCCACACGCAACATGTTGCTGCGGCTGTCCCTTTCCCGACAAAGCATGGACACCAATGCGGCATCCGCGAGGAACACTTTGGTCCACGCTGTAGAAGACCGAATTGGCTACAGTAGAAGTACAGTCAGGGGTCGGTACGCATCACGTCAGGTTAAAGCATGGCGTTATTTGATTTCACTTGCAGTTTGGGAATGTCTTGCAAGTCAAATACAAGTTCTGGCGAGTTTCCTGCAATTCAGGTCGTGATTTGACTCGTTTTATTTGCAAATCACGTATGTGCACCGCTCCCTAGAGTACATTCTCTCCGCCAATGGAAGCGCGAGTGACAGAGCTTTCAAAAGGTGTCACCAGCATAGTCTTACAAACAGAGAGGTCCATCCGACAACGATACCCAGCAGCACCACCAAGTCTGCATCCCATCGAACGCTAATGCGCTGGTCCGTCACGGGGAACCCGTCGAACGAACCAGTCTCAAACCATCGTGTCAACCGTGCTTCCTTTTCCGCCCATCGTTGCCGAAGCCATGCCGCAAAATCCGCTTCCTCCTTCGGCAGATCATGAAGCGCATGGCGTCGCACATGAACATGGATGGTGGTTGGATAGTCGGACATAAAGAATATAGCCTTCAGAGTGAACCGGTCCTGCGGGATATCCGCGGATGTCAAGCCGGTCATTGCCATTGTCAGGTCGTATATACCATCGATGTTCTCGCACTCACGCAGTGTTTCTAAGCAGTGGTAGAGACCGGTGGCGTGTGGGAGCAGTGTATGCTGAGGTGGTTTCTAAACGCGATCGATCAGCCATCTCGGTGTCGCATCGCACTGCCTACCACCCCGAGCGTCGCTGCGAATGCGTCTGATTTAGGGCGAGCTGTTTTAGACAGCGTGGTGCCCTCGGGAAAGATGGTTAATAAATAGGGTTCCTGTGGCCGATTTTTGACATTCTGCATGTGCTGTGTCAATGATCCACGATCTTTGGCCCATTTCCGATCAAGGAACACAAAGTTCAGCACTTGCATCCCCTATGGAAAGGTGAAACGAGCGCTAACGGTAAACAACTCACCCTGGAGCAGTGTGAGTGATGGTGAATTCAATAGAGCAGAGGCGGTTACCATCCGAAGACTGGAAGCTTCTTAAGCGAGCTTTTCAGAATGATCACAATGGCGTCGTGGACACCAGCGACATAGGCAAAAATCCTGTTCTCAGTGAGTGGACAGCGTGTGGGTGAATACTGACCATATGTACATCCAGTCGGTGTACAGCTATGTGTGTGCGTGTGTGGCACAAGAATGGTGTCAAGCCATGTTGTGGACAAAGAGTTCGCATACCTGGTGATTGGAGATGATGATGGCTCGACTGGAGCACACGACTGTCTCTTCGCATTCGGATGTTATCACCAGATTGGCAGGAGCCCACACTTGCAGGGTGAATGCAAGTGCCACACCGTAAACTGCCTTTGTGCGTCGCACCAGCTGGCGGAACAGGACAGGCGAGAACGGGAGAACCGGGAGGAGGGCGATGAGAGAGATACTCACCAAGAACGACAGATAGGAAAAGCATGTGCTGAACGAGAGGATGTGTGCGGCACGCCAGGCAACCGATGCTGGCGTCGAGGCAGCCATGCGCGCGCACTTAGAGGCAGCGTGTGAGCGACGGGGCAGAGGAGAAGCACGCACAAACGAAGCGTGCCATTGCCCTGCTTATCCTGCCCGTGTCCACTCGCCCAAAGTGCATGCATGCATGCACAGACAGATGCACAGACAGGTGCACAGACAGGTACACACACTGCGGAAGGAAACGTAATCGATGTGGAGTGAGTGATGGGTAGAAGTGGTGCTCTGGATCGTTTACTGCAAATCTACACATTTCTCTATGCTCGGTCCCCCGGGTGTATTTCCACCTTCATCGTTTGCCATTTTGAGCGTTGAAGCGATGCCACATGTGTCGTCACTGCCGGCTGTTGATTGCTAGCTAAGGAGCATCTTTGTTCGCTCGTGTGAGAGAGAGGCCAACTGCTGCTTCACGATTTCAGCAGTGTGTTTCGAAAACGCTGGCGTGAACGCTGAAGACTTTCTTTCCAGAGGTGATGGGCTGCAGAGTTGGATGTGGCTGGTGTTGGCGACGGAGCTTCGTGCGCAACAGGGGCACACGCGAGTGTTGGCTGCTGGGTAGACATCCTATCGCTTTCCAAAGTGGACAAGCGTTCTTGCATCAGAAACAGCGTGTCTGTACGCAGCCTTTCCATAGACAGCTCGTGCTCGCGTTTTTGCTGCTCTAATAGTAGCCGTTGCTGTTGATGGGCTTCGATGAGCTGCGCGGAGAGCGTATGGTTTGTGCGCTCCGCCTACGCGTGCTGTGTGAGCAGGGAAGCAAGCAGGGCGGTAACCTCTTTCAGCTTGTCCCTCAGCAGTGCAATCTCGCCTGCCTCCCGCTGCTTGTGTAAGGGATGTATCACGGAGAGCAGAGGCGGCGGCGGCGGCAGCGGCGGTGGTGGTGGTGGTGAGATGGCAGACCAACCGTCACGGCCAGGCAATGCACCAGGCTCGGGAATGGAGGCGCATCGCGGCTGCTGCGACAAGAGAAAGGAGACCTCGGCGGACGCCACGGCCTCTTCCATGAGCTCGTCGTAGCCGTCTAATGGCAGATCGGGATCAAGCATGGCTGGCGGTTGAACGCGTGGCAAAGTGTTTTTCGCGCGTCCCTTTGCGGCCTGCAGTTGTTGCTTCCTATTCCGCTCGTTTTTGGTGCATGCTTGCTGCGTGAAGATCATCAGCATGCTGCCAGCTGCCTTCACCGCCACGCTTGCACTGTTTTGTGCCGTCATCTTACCGCTTGTAAAATGCAATACCACGCACCATTCCTCGCGGCACGCCGCCGGCCCCATCCTGCCTCATGCTTCTTCAGCCGCTAGCTACTTCACGCGCTATCCGCGCTTCGCCTCCGTCGCCGTGCGCCAGCCCGCCCCTCACACAGCGAGTGTATCTGGTCGTCCTAGGCAGAGACTGGTTAGCGTGGTTGTGAGACAGATACTCAGAAAGGAGCATGACGAGCAGCTATGTCCAGTGCTGGTTGAGCTTCTGTCCGCCATCGTCGCTGTATACCAGCACAGCACAGGTGCTCAGCAGCTATCAGATGAGCAGCTGGCACTTCTCCAGACCTCTGTGGACAACGTGAGGAGGAAGGGAGATATCGGCGACAAGGCTTTCAGCGCGTGGATAGAAATGAATCAAACACTGCTGACGGAGCTTAAGATGTATGCGGGCAATGATGTTGCCGAGACATTGCTATCTATGGCGGAGGATTGCATCTGTCGAGTGCAGTCTTTCCATAGCCCAGTGTTCCATAGCTATGGCACGGGCCCCCTGTGTCCGCTGGTATGTCCCACCTTTTGTCCTTGGCCCGCCACCATTGCTGGCAAACTCACACTGTATTGCTAGTATGCTGCTAACAACCTGGTAAGCCCAATCTGGTCTGCACGGCATTTCATCCAACACACCGTAGCTGGGTGGCGATGTATTCACTCCCGCTGATTTTGATCGTGCGGCTATGCAACTGTTTGGCACAAAGCCCTCGGGTGGCAAAGGCTGGTCGTCGCCGGTGACACGGCGTGTGCTGGAAGACCACAAAATGGTTGTTAACATAGTCCTGATACACAAATGTGTGTCCATAACGCCCTTCCCTTTACCCGCCTTGCTCTGACACACACACACGCACTTGCTTAGTGAAAGCGCACCTTGCCGAGGATGTGCTGGGGCTGCTGCTGCATATTCCCAGACATGTGCTTGCTATTGTACGTGGTCCCACTGCGGAAAGCAGACTTCCTGTCGACGGAGAGAGGTACTGGTGGGATGCAGACTCAAACCTCGGCACGCCGCAATACCTTGGCACGGACGATGAGGTGAGCACAGCCACATGCCGTTGCTAGATGCACTGACCCCTGCTGCAGATGATTGCGTATGCGATGGAGGAGTTTGAATCGCTGATGTATATCCTCGTAGTGAGAGCTACGGCGGGTGTGGCGCTGCGTGGCGACACAGCTGGCATGTTTGATGCCAAAAACCAGGAAGACATATTTGGAGAGAAGAATGCGCATAAAGTGGCACTGTCACGGCAGCCGGTGTACAGGTCGCTGGGATCCAGCGGGTCAAAGCAACGGTCGTTACTGCTGTCAGAATGGCAGACACCCGCAGGTGTAGGTGCAAGTGCAGGTGGTATGCTTGCTCGTGCAACATCCTCGCCTACACGTCCTCGCGCATGGACCGCCGACGACGCAGATGGTCAGAAACTCACCGCAGCTCACCAGTTCTACGCGAAGTGTGCTCTGTTCGCACGCATATTCTATGCCATGCACACATCTTCAAACGCATGCCACGACGAGAAGACCACACTTGAGACAGCAAAAGACAGAGCAGAGATGAGCACGTTGGAGAGGATTCTGCAGGAGGCTGGTGTATTTGTGAAGCGGTACCGTACACGGATGGATCTGCTGGAGAGATTACCGAACGGCGAGGCAGCGAGCTCGCTACATCCTTTTCTGCAGGAACTGTATGTCCTTGTGTTTGCATGTCTGCACGTCAAAAAGCATCCAGTCAAGTTCTCAGACGATGACAATGATTTCTCGTCAACTGACATGTTACGGCGACTATCCAATAATTTGATGAATGCTGTCTACCGGTCTTTGCTCATGGAGCGGCTGATTTTGGATGCGAAGCGATCCGATCTGATGGTAAGTGTGCATGTGTGTGCATGTGTGTGCATGTGTGTGCATGTGTGTGCATATGTGTGTTGACATTGTGGTAGAACAGCATTGACAACCTGGTATGATGGTGTCCGTGTATGTCCGTGCATGTGCGTGTGCATGTGCATAGATGCGATGTTGTTGGCTAATAGACGTGTGTGTATGCGCGCATGACTAGATGGGCAAACGTTCGTTTGTAGCAGTGGAGTTCGAAACGTTGGCGCAGCAAAAACAGGTGAGTGCAGCCTGTTGCTATCATTTGCCACCTGCCACCTGCTGCCTCTACTACCTGCCGTTTTTTCCGCGGGGGATAATTAACTGCGTGTATGCAGGGCGTGATGACAGCAGACGATGTGCAAACATTACTCGAGAAGCACAGGTTTTGTTTTCTGCGCCTCCCTCATCCATCTGACAAAGATGAGCGTCTGCGTAAGTGCATGCGTGTGCGCATATGTGTGTGCATGCATGACTGACTGCGATGGTGCTGATGTGTATGACAGTTGATCTAACGACACAAATAAGGCATGCGTATGGAATAGTGGTGCTTTACACAGATGCAGACATGGGCAGAACTGCTATCAGCGTGTACCATCATCATACAACCCCTCTGTTTCCGCGGGTGAGTGGAAGGCCAGATACAGAGGGTGTGTGGTACAAGTTGGAGGAACGCACTCCCGTCATCGTCAGTGTGGTACGTGTGTGTATGACAGAAGCGGGTTCTTTATTCACGTTTCGCAGGACGAAATTAGTACACCCACTGCTGCTGCCTATTTCGTGATTGAATAGTGCGTGATGTAACAAAAACATGTACAACATGGTGCTGCAACTACTACTACTTGAGCGGCATCGGATCCGCAAACCGAGAGAGCTCGCTACTTGCGCTTTATCAATGCATATGTACATACGGTAGGTCATAAGGAATGGGAAGGTAGAAGAAGGGCTCGTGAAACAGGCTCCTCGTGCTATGGCGGAATGGTCGCTTCGGAAGTATTCCAAATTGGAGTCAAAATCGAAGTCTGTCAAGTCCCAAACAAGAAGGCGGCTGCGTCTGCTCGTGCTGAATTGGTTGTGGAGGCTCGAGGCACAGAGATTTTTGGAAACGGATTCAGACACGCTGAACACTACGTTTGACATGGCAACGTTGCGTGATTACGATCACAGCAAACTGCTGCTGCTGTGAGTACAACTTGCCATGCAAACAAACGCTGTGTACAAACGAAGGATCAGACTGGCTAAATGCACTGAGGATGCTCTGAAAGGGCGGAACAGCCATTGTCCAGCCTCTTGGAATAGGAAGAATGCGATCAAGCGCTTGAACAAGCCATGTTTCACACTAATAAACGAAGGCTACCAGCATTCTATAAGTGCGGCGCTGCAAACAGCAAGGACGGCAATAGAGGTGGGTGGAAGAATGCTCTTCTGCGAACATGCTATCTCCTCAAGTCCACGCAAAATCGACCAAAAGGCGCTGACCATGCGACTCTATCGCGTGTGCTTCCAACTGGACCAGTTGCGTCCCTACGCCGACGACGCATTTTCCGTGCTCTCCGCGTCCGCCCAAAAGACAGCTGTAGACAGTCCAAGGTCATCGGCAGACTATCGCTACGGTCCTATCGTTATAGACTGGTTCGACTGCAATCCAATGAATCTGGAAGGCGTTGCAAACCCGCCCGTTGCCGCTGACATCTCCAACATCCATTTCACCACAGGAAGAACGCATCTTCGTCACGGAGTGCTACGTCTGTTTCGGGAGAACGAAAGCCATGATCTCGACGCGCAGTCTGATCATGTTGTTTGCGTGCTGGCCGTTCCCAGCTATATGACACCTGCAGATTTTTTAACATTCGTAGGCGCTGCACGAGAAAGCATTACCCATGTACGCCTTGTACGGTACTTGCCACTTTGTCGCCCCATCCTTTTCCTGTTGTTGACGTTTTCGACGCGGGGGTGCTCTCAGTGACAATTCGCCCCATCGATTTATGGCGCTGCTGAAGCTGCGAAACACAAATGCTTGTGATGATTTTATTCGGCACTTCAATGGCCGCTCTTTCAGTGTACTTGAGGTAAATGTGTCTTATGATGTGGATGGTGTTGCTGCTGTTGCCACTGCTGCTGCCACTGCTGCTTGCCTGCCTGCCTGCCTGCTTGCCTACTTACCAATAACGGCAAAGGCATTAACCATGTGAGAGAATAGGCAGAGCTGTGCCATGTAGTGCGTGTACGCAGTATCACGTTTGAAACGCATCCGGACGAGCCCACCTTCCCCTACGATCCGCTTCCATCGTCTGTGGCCGAGCTGCCTACCTGTCCTGTGTGTTTAGAGCGTATGGACGCCACTGTCACCGGCCTGATGACTACCACCTGTCGACACACATTCCATTGCCAGTGTCTTGGAAAGTGGGGGGATGTCCGATGTCCAGTGTGCCGATACTCGCACGCCGCACCAGCCTCAGATTGTGCTAAGTCAGACGAGAACATCCAGCGAGAGAATCGATGTATGGAGTGCCGTGCCACCACTAATCTGTGGATCTGTCTGATCTGTGGTCATATCGGATGCGGACGGTAACCGTTTCCATATATGCATGCGCAAAAATTAATACCAAGGCACATGGGGATTGCATGGATACAGGTACGAAGAGGCACACGCATGGATACACTACACACACACACACCATCTCTTCGCCTTGGAACTGGAAACACAGCGCGTATGGGACTATGCTGGCGACGGCTACGTGCACCGGTTGATTCAGAACAAGACGGATGGAAAACTGGTTGAACTACCGGCAGCCAATGGCACTGTGTTACACCCTGACGGTTCTTATTACGCTGCGTTGTCGAACGGAGCTGCCCATGACTTTGTCGAAGTAAGAGATGCAATCTGCTTAGCACATGGACATGCACTGTTGCTCACGCGAGTAGAATAAGATGGACTCAGTCGCGGCAGAGTACACGCATGTAATGACCATTCAGCTGGACTCCCAACGGCAATACTACGAGATCGAGCTGGAACGTGCATACTCACAACTCAAGTCGCAAGAAGACGACCAGCGCACTGCTAAAGAAGCGATGTTGCTGCGCATGGCAGTGACGGAGGCAGAGGAAAGACTGCAGAAGGAGCATCAACGCGCTGAATCGTTGGCGAAAGAGTCTTCGCAAGCAGCTACGCGCGTTGCCAAGATGGAACGACGACTCGTTGATATGGAGAAAAACATATCTGTCGAGACGAAGGTATGCGAGATGGATGCGCACACGCATCATGGGTGCTGAGCGTGGTAGCTGAACGAAATGCTACGTGACAACCAGCGTGAACTGCAGGTGCAGTTAGCGCAGCGGGACGAACAAATAGCCGAACTGAAAGAGCAGGTGCGGGATCTGATGATGTTTTTGGACACGCGGAGTAAGGTGGAGAGTGGTGCGTTGGGAGCAGAGGTGGTGAATAGCACGGTGGCTGTGGTGCCTGCACCCACAACCTCCCGAAGAAAAGGCCGCTCACGGAAATGACGACTGCTCAAGATATGGAAAGACGGATGTACATTAACAATGACGCGATTTATGCATGCTATTGGTCGTTTTCATTTCTTGCGGAACAGCTTGGCTTGTAGCTTGGCAAATTCCTCCTCGGACGGCTCTGCTGGTGCAGGCTTCCCTTTCCGTTTCTTCGCGTACTTCTCCTCAAGCGTTTCCACCAGGTTGTTCATTCGCTTTTCGGCATTCACGCGAAGCACTTGTTTCAGGTCATTGTCCGCACCTTTCAGTTCTTTTCGCATCGCCTCTGCCTCCTCTGCTTCCATATGTGCAGCAGCAAACCGTTTGTTTCTGGCCACTTCCGTTTCATGAGTGAACTTCTTGTACGCCTTCACCTCCTTTGCGTTGATTGCAGCCGTCAGTATGTCACGAACACGTTGGTCGTCATTCAGCGGGTTTAATAGCGGCACGAGGGTGTACAATTTACGCACGTCCCCTTTTGAAGACGTGTATGCAGCCAACAGATCCACACGCTCTTCGTCCGAGCCTACCGCCACTGCATCAGCGAGCGGTGAGAACAAACGCACCTCGATACTTGTCGGAAAACGCGTCCAGCATGTCTTCGGTGAGACGCGACGAGGACCACAGCTCCTCGCAGAAGCGACGAAGCTCGTCTCCATCCTCACCCGTGACCAGTTCCTCGGTGTCACCTGTGGTGTCGTAACGCTTTCTTCTTCCCACATCCGAGAGCACTCCGTATGCGAGCGATAGCTGTTGGAACTTCTGCATGCTGCGCTCTCGCTCTGCCTGTGAAGCGCCTGCCGCCTGCTTGTCTGGATGGTAGCTTAGTGCTAAGCGCCGGTAGTGGCGCTTGATGTCTGTGATAGACGCGTCTTGCGCCACCTCCAACAAGGCATACAGATTTGCTGTGTCACTGGTGTCTGGCATCTGACACTCGTTCCGTCGCCAGAAATGAGTGTCCGCTTTCCGCGGGACCGTGCTTCGCCACACAGAGAATTTCGCTCTTTTCGCCGGCTGGCGGAATCGCTTCCACCAACTGCCGCTGTTCTACATCACACCCGCATGCCTGGCAGACAATAGGACCTTGCTGGTGACGGTGTAATGCATGTGAAATATGGATGGTTGGGGTGGCGATGGTTTGAACTGCTACTGTATAGTGGAGCGGCATAGCATGGCATGCCACCGCACTTGTCTGCTGGTACATGCGAACGACGCTGCTTGCAGTGCGTCCATTTGCTAGCATGGTGTTAAGCAATGCCACCTGCCAAGGGAATCGGCAGTGGCCCCATCTTCATCCATAATACACCGTCAGTTGCACCGGCTGCGTGTATCCTCCTCCTTCCTCTCTCCTCCCTGCATTGCTACAAACGGTTGCAGGAGAAAGCGGAGCCTACTCCTGGACAGAGGGAGTGTCCTGCAGAGAAGCAGCAGTACATCTGGCATCTTCAGGCACCAACTGTCAGTAACACCAAGCGTGCAACACCACAAATACACCATTGGCAGCGATCGAAAGCACGGGTGGCGGGAGCAGCGGGTGGCCGTGCAGCTGTACAGTGGCGATGGCACTCTCACGCGGCGTCCCAAAAGGTTAGCTCAATCGTGCTCGACTTTTCAACTAGGCGCCGGTTCGCGTGCAATCTTCGCTCAATCGACACTTGACTGTTACCTATCTGCATCTATCTTCCATTTCGAAATGCTGTGGCGGTTTGGTTTTAGTGCAACGTCCGCCATAGACTCGCTTCTGGAGAAGGAGATGCTGACGCTGGAGGAGCTGATGGCTGAGGAAGACTTCCTGCAGGAATGCAAAGCACACAACACCAAGCTGATAGACTTGTGAGCTTATGCATCTCTGCATGCCACTCATCTTGCCGCTAGTCTGTCTCGCAGACAGTCGCTGGAACAGCTGATTCGCCATCTCATGGTTGAGCCGCAAGACGAGAACAAAACGCGTCTCGCTTACCTGGCCAGCGAAGTGCTCGCTAGCGAAATCTGGCCAATTGTCGAAACGTGCTGTGACGACGATACGCTGCTGCGACTCGCATGGTCCTTCCTGGAGCAGCCGCCGCCTTTAAACCAAACGCTCGCTGGCTACTTCAGCAAAGTCTGGGGTGTGTTCCTGCAGAAGAAGACGAAAGAGGTGATAGCCTTTGTCAAGCAGCAAGACCATGTGGTCGACTCATTTCTACGGCATCTGGAAACCTCAGCTATCATGGATCTGCTCTTGAAAACGATCAGCCTGGAGGAGCTGCCCGATGGTGCCGGCGTAGTTGAGGTGAGCAAAAGGCTCCCTGTTGCGTCTACAAGCGTCACCCCCACATAGTGGCTGAGCGAGAATCGACTAATGCCCACGCTCATCAACCAAATGCATCCGGCACTGGATCCAGACAACCATGCCACCGCTGCCCAAGTGTTGTTGGACATCATCACCATATCGCAAAGCAGTAACCCGGAACAACCGACCATCGGCACGAACGCACTGATCAAAGAGCTGAAAAGGTAGTGTCGCTGTCGATAGAGCCAGGCAGTGTGGTTGACGCGTGTGTGTGTGTGTGTGCGTGTGTGTGTGTGCGTGCATTACAGCGAGGAGCAGATGTCGCGGCTAGTGGGCTTCATGCTGGACCCACTGGCACCACACAGCACTTCAACACTAGTGAACGGTGTGGCGATCATCATCGAGCTCATACGCAGGAACTACAAGTAACTCCGTGCGGTGGAAAAGCCTGTTCATTGTCTTAGCGAGAGTGTGGACGACGGGTGCGACAGTGCTCCCGCCGTAGACCTGTCTGATTTGATCCGTGTGCTATCGCAGCGGCTTCCGGAGTTTCGTCAGCTTTTGCTGGAACCCAAGTCAGCGGTAAACATCGCCATGTATTCCAGATGGCGGCTAATAACATGCCAAAGAAGGAGCCAGTGAGGACCACTGTAGGAGAAGAATTGCCTCTTGGATTCGAGCGGCTTCGTGTGTGCGAGCTGTTTGCTGAGCTATTGCATTTAAGCAATATGGCATTGCTGAACCTAGTGCCGGCAATCAGGCGGTCTTACGACAGCGACTCTGAATCACTGCCGTGCGATGATGCCTCATCGGTTGTGGTTATCGAATCGCGTCATATCACCAACGCGGTGGAAGAAGAGCAGCAACAGCAACAGCAACAGCAACAACAGCAACAGCAACAACAGCAACAGCTGTATGCAGTTTCGGAACCCGTAACCCAGGAAGAACCGTCTGATCACCAGAATACCGACGCCCCTTTGGTGCTTGCTGAAGTCGACAGCAATGCAGCCGTGCTTGCCACTTCCTCTGTGGAAGATGACCATATTGCCAACCCAAGTAGCTCCTCACACACCAGCATAGTTTCTGCACAACGCAGTGCTATTTTGGAAGACAGCATTGCTACTCCCTCTCCTGGCACAAGCGAAAACGAAGATCAGCCAGCCTCGTCGACGGGCGGTGATGTTATGGTCGCGTGGACACCTGCACATATGGAGCCTTTGGCGGCTGAGTCGGAAGACATGATAGCGACAGACACTCCACCACAAGACGTAGACGCCACAGCTAGCCCGACGATTGAAGCTATCGCAATTGCCACGCCGCTGCCATTCACACCAGCACACGCGTCGCTGGAGACGGATACTTCCAATTTTCCGAAGTCCATGCTTATTCCTGACATTACCGCTGGCGAAGCATTGAAGCTGACGTTCATAGAGCTGCAGGTGTTATCCACTTGTCTTGTAAGTGGCTGTGGCTGTGGCTGTGGCTGTGTTGCTGAAATGGCGAATGCTGATGTGCATTTTCGCAGGATCTCTTTTTCAAGTATCCGTGGAACAACTTTTTACATACGGTAGTGTATGATATGATTCATCAGGTGTTGAATTTGCAACTCGATACCGATTGTAACATGAAGCTTATCCTTTCTGTATGTCACATGTGTGTGCTGCTCCTATGGCTTACGCAGCAATAGTTATTTACCGAAGCGAAGATCACACAGCGGATCACTGCGGCACAGAGACTCTGTGATTACAGCACGTAGGTGTTTGCCACGTGCATGTGTGTGTGTACACGCTCAATCATCTCTGGTGGTGTAGTGAGCAGCCTAAAGGCGTTCGGCTGGGGTATATGGGCCATTTGACATTCATTTCCGATCAAGTTGTACGACTACTCGAGCGATCTGGGGAGGAACTGCATCTTGATATAGCAGGTGCGTTTCTCGCTTTTCCGAGGGGGAGAGCGAAGCACAGGGCTGTTTCTCACACTTCGCAGAATTTGTGGCTACCGAGGACTGGCAGAATTATGCAACATGCATACTGCGGGAAACAAAAGAGCGTGATCGACAAATCCTGGGTGGCGAGCGACCTAATGTATCCATTGAAGGAGCGATCGGTGCAGAAGGCGACGAAGAAGGCGACGAAGGATTGCCCTTAGTGAGCGACGGAGACATAGCTAGTGACCAGGTAATTCTGCTCACTGCTGTTCTTCGCACTCTTACGCGTCGTCTGCTACCATCAGTTTGCACGCTACCTGTGTCAACAGATTACAGGTGATTTACCGGACAAGTTTGGATCGTCTTCCGAGGACGAGGACGATGGCGATGGCGGCTGGATGAAGTAAGACTCGCTCGGGCGGGTGGCCATGCGAGCAATTAACAATGTGGCCAGTGAGTTTGACAAAGAGATTGAATTTGAACCGCGAGACGCATTTGCCTCGACCGTGAATCAGCGCTTGGTAACGAGGACGTCAGCTGTAGCGCTAACACTTGCACACTCTTGTGTAGTCAGAAACACTGGACCGCGTCAATTCCATCCGCCTCGACATGGACGACAGCGATGACGACGACACAAATAATAAGCCAGTTAGTGCTACTACTGCCAACTTGTCGAAACAGTGCCGGCCGTTGGTGGTAGAAGGCCAAAGCCATTTATCATCGACGCCTGTGCTAACTGGCAGTCCAAATAATAGCGGCGGCGAGTGGACGCTGGCGTCCGGCGAAGCTCGCGCGTCAGACGACAGCATCGACATGCTGGATAAGCACTCCTTCGAAGAGGATAGTCGCCAGAGCGGTGGAGAAGTGTCTATGGTATCACCGAATTTGTCGCCAATTTTAGCTGCTACCGACGAATAACTAGTAAAAGTGCGCCAGAAAGAGTTAGGCACGACGCGTGGCGTTGTAGCAGGCGACGAACCGACTGACACTGTATCCCCTCGATTATTTTTACCTCATCGCATGTCGCGTCCACTTAGTACCTTTTGGTATTCTGTGTTTATTATTGCAGGCCATCTCTGCCTGGATGCTTCAGTATACTATGTTCTATTAGTTTACCATCCTACTGCATTGCATGCCTCTCTTTCTCTTTCCTTTTCCAGCGCATTTGCAGCCGCCAGCAGCCTGTGCAGTTGGTGGGTTCGCGTCAAAACTCACTTTCATTCACACAAAGGAAAGAAGGAAATAACATGGATATCGACACAACTAGACGCACGCTAAAAACTACAAGCAGCAACGATGCCGCTTCACACCATCCTCATCACCGTAATATTGGATCGCCTCGGATCGCCATTTCAATTTCCTGCTGATTCAGTGTCTCGAACTCGATGAGCGCGTGTGCCAAGCGGTCCAGCTCATCACGATGCGTTCTAAGGATGTCGGTAGCACGACTCTTGGCATTCTAATGTGCGAAAAAAGCATGAGTGCATGTCGCATCCGCGTGCGATCCTACCTCCACCAGCGCTCGGATCTCGCTCTCGATCAGCACTTTGGTTTGAGTGCTCAACTGAGACATACTCTCGTCTGAGTGTGCCACAGGTCCCACTTTGTCGCTCATTCCGAACTGCGTGACCATTTGCTTGGCCACATCAGTTGCTTTCTGTATGTCATTGTGTGCGCCTGATGTCACATTCTCGTCGCCGAAAATCATTTCTTCAGCCACGCGACCACCCATGCACACTGCAAGCATGGCCATATACTCTTTCCGTGAGTAGGAATCTTTGTCCATATGCGGTAGCTGTACAACCTGCTCGCGTAGTGAGCAAACACGTCGCACCAAGCACACATACCATCCCCAGGCTGTGTCCACGCGGCATAATAGTCGCCTTGTGTAGCGGCATCGCTCCCGGAGTGTAGTATGCTACTAACGCGTGACCACCTTCGTGAAACGCCGTCATATGCTTGCTCTCGTCGGTGATGACCGCCGAGCGTCGCTCTGCACCCATTATGATCTTGTCTTTAGCGTGCTCCAGATGCTGCAGTTCCACCAAACTTGAGCTCTCGCGCGACGCTTGGATGGCTGCCTGGTTGATTAGATTTTGCAGATCCGCACCTGGACGTATGCACTGTTAGCGTTGCGAGAGACAAATGCAGCTCACCAGAGAACCCGGGGGTGCCGCGCGCAATGATCGACAGGTCCACGTCCGTTGCCATTTGCACCTTGTGTGCATGCAGCTTGAGGATCTGTACGCGACCTCGCACATCTGGCAATGGTACTGACACATGTCGGTCGAACCGACCAGGACGAACGAGCGCCTTGTCAAGCAGTTCTGGGAAGTTGGTGGCCGCCATCACAATAATACCCTCCGTTTGCGAGAAACTATTGCCGCGAGATAGTGAACAGATGTGTGCATACGATGAGCGAAAAAGCAACGTCACCTACCCGTCCAATTCGACTAGCAGCTGGTTGAGTGTTTGTTTCATGTGTGCTTGATCTTTAGGGTTGCGTTTGCTACCAATTGCATCCAGCTCGTCGATGAAAATGATACTTGGTGACTTACGACGCGCTGCCGCTACTCACGTGTCACGCTAGACGACCCGCAGGGACAGCCACTGAACACGTACCAAATAGATCTCGCACGCGTCGAGCACCAATGCCCACGTACATCTCATCAAACTCACTGCCCGACATGAAGAAAAAGGGCACGCCCGCCTCACCAGCAACCGCGCGCGCTAGTAGTGTCTTTCCGGTGCCTGGTGGTCCGGTGAGCAGCACTCCTTTGGGCATACGCCCGCCCAGCTCCTTGAACTTTTCCGGGTGTTGGAGGAACGACACCAATTCCTCCAGCTCCTCTTTGGCCTCGTCGCAACCCTGCACATCGGCAAATTTGACAGTGCGTCCCTCGGTCGGTTCCAGCTCCGTTTGTTGTGGACCGGCTTTTAGCAGTCCCGAGCTTTCCATGGTCAAGCCGACCATAGTGAGGATCACAAAGCCGTAGATGCTAGCCACGACGATCGCGCGAAACGACCGCCACATCAAGGTCCCACGTGCTGTCGCAATAGTAAGCATGCGCGATCGAGGAGCCACGGAACAGACATTCTGATGTAACGACATGCACGGGCATGAATTTGCTGCCGATGCCTGTTCCGATGGTAGCTTCGTTCAGCGCTGACGTGTGCGACACTTTCCCCTTGTCTCCCAGGGCCGCCTCTACCAACGTGGCTACCGGTATCTCGGCTACGCGCGACACCAGATGAGCACGCGCACGCAAGGAGAGTTGTCGTGTACCGTCTGGTGCCACCTTATCTCCTAGCATCTTTCGCACCAGCATGTTCAGCTTCAGTAGTATTTTGTCGCCCTCTCCGTTTTGCGACAACGCTTGGACATAGATCTGCAAGCATTGGTCGTTCAGAGCAAACTTCCCGTTCTCCATGCGTTCAATAGCTATTTTCACGTGGCCTTCTTCTACCAGCTCCTATTTACGTACACAACATGACGCGCGTTCAGCTTGGGCAATAATACGGAATAGCATACATGATAAAGGTTTGCTTGCTTTGCCGCATCGGTTGGATTGCTGTTAGCACTCTCCTCAGCAAGCGCTATTCTACGGTTCCGAAGGAAGGGCCATAGCATAGAGTTCATGGAAATTCTCCTGGTCGTAGAAGGCAAGGGACGCAGCCCTACGCGAGCCACCATTAGAAACAGAAGCACGCACGTATGTGGAGTACCCAGTGCTGCAAAACGCCAACTCCGGGGCTTACACTCACGAACTGTACTGTATTGTCGTCGACTGGTGAATGAGGGAAAAGGAACCGGCAACGGTGACGCGTGCAACATATCGCAGGCAATAGGCGGCGCCGAAGAGACGCCAACTCGCTCGCTGGCTCGATGTAGGAAGAGGTTCCGAAGTTTTTTCACAGTCAAGACTTGTATGTACTCAGGCAGAATAGTGGGGGAAATTGGTGGAATCTGTTCTGTTTAGCCGTTGCACGAGTGCTCATTCCACCGACCGTTCGCTGTGTTGGAGGAATGCTTGCGGTGGTGGAGGCCAATTGACGCGATTGCAGTAGCGACACCAGATTCGCGCATGCGGAAAGCACCTGCACGACAATTACACACGCAGCGCCGACCGAATATGCGTACCTGTTGAGGCGCGGTGGCGACCGCGGCGTTGGCCATTATAGCGCGGTTGGCAGGACTGGCCTTGCTTAAACGAGCCAAGCACTTCTTTGTTGACCATGGGTTTGGCCGATAAGATCGCTGATATTGAACGCGAAATCGCGCGTACGCAAAAAAACAAAGGTTTATCATGTTAAAGCTGGTTCAATTGCAAACGTATGTGCTTGCTAGCCACTGAGCATCACTTGGGATTACTCAAGGCCAAGCTTGCTAAATATCGAGTACAGCTGCTTGAGCCAAAGACCACCGGTGCAAAGGGCGATGGCTTTGACGTGATGAAGTCTGGCGATGCGCGTGTGGTGATGATTGGATTCCCGTCTGTGGGGAAGAGTACGCTGCTTAACAAGTTGACAAACACACATTCCGAAGCGGCTGGATACGAGTTTACCACGCTGACGTGCATCCCCGGGAAGATCCAGTATGGCGGTGCAAATATCCAGCTTCTGGACTTGCCGGGTATCATTGAAGGCGCCGCGTCTGGTAGGTGCTGGAGGGTGAGACGGCGAGGTGGTGACCGGTAGGCAAGGGACGTGGTCGCCAAGTGATTGCCGTGGCGCGTACCGCAGACTTGGTGCTGATGATGATGGACGCTACGAAAATCAGCCAGCAAAGGTAGTCATAACATACCGCATGCCCTTTCGACCACACTCCGCAGAGAGCTGTTAACGCGGGAGCTGGAAGCGGTGGGAATCCGGCTGAACGCCCGGCGTCCAAACATCTACTTCAAAGTACACACCAGCAGGCCTTTCCCTGGGCGCCGCTCACGTCTGTAGGTGAAGAAAGGAGGAGGTCTTAGCTTCAACGCCACCTGCAAGCTCACACGGCTTAACGAACGAATGGTCTACAACATCCTACACGACTATAGTACCCTTCGAGCCCCTTCGTCTTCTGTGCTCATCAGCTTTCGTAGAAATATTCAATGCCGAAGTGCTGATCCGTGAAGATGTCAGTGTGGACGATTTCATCGACGTGGTGCTTGGGAATCGCAAATACATCCCGTGCCTTTATGTAGGGCAGTTGAGTGCTGAGCGTGGCTCACACGTGCATAGGTCTACAACAAGATCGATCAGATCACAATCGAGGAGGTGGATTCGTTGGCACGACAACCGAACTGTGTAGTGGTGAGGTGGGTCGCTTCTGTTCTTCACCAGGCCTATTGACGTCGGTTGTGTGAACAGCTGTGAGCAAGACCTGAATCTGGACTACCTGGTGGAAAAGGTGTGGGAGCACTTGAGTCTATTGCGCGTGTACACGAAACGACGTGGCGGTATTTCTCTCTCGATCCGAACAATCACGCTAACACACGCGGAATAGAGCTACCCGATTTCTCAGAAGGATTGATTGTGCGAAGAAATGCCACGATTGAACATGTTGTACGCGACCTGTTGTCACGCGCACACCCTTAATGCAATTGTAGTGCCACACAATCCATCGATCATTAGCTCAGGATTTCCGATACGCTCTCGTATGGGTAAGAAGGGTTTTGACGGCGCATTGTCAGCCACTAACATTGTCCAGGGAACGTCAACAAAACACAACCCGCAGCGTGTAGGCTTGGCGCACGTGATTGACAATGAGGATGTGGTGCAGGTGGTGAAAAAGTAAATGTTTAGTGTCAACAAGATTGCAGTGACATGGCAGCACTTCTCTCCAAATGGAAAATGCCATACATCAACATCGCATAGTGCAGCAGTGCTTCGTGCAGTATGCTGTCTTTTGGCCCGCTACAGCACGTGTTGACCATGGACAAGTGAGTGCACTGCAAGGGTCAAACAGAATGCAAATGCAGGCGGTATCAGATCTAGCAACGTCCTTGTTTAGAGAGGATTGACGATCGCAAAATTGCTCCTGTTTCGCCACGGGGAAACTCAGCAGGCACTCGCATGACTTGGCTGCCACTGACAGCAACAGCTGCGGGTTTGTGGTCTCTTGTATCAGCCGGAGCAGATGGCGAAGTCGAGAAAGGAGATAATGTATTTATCAGTGTAGAAAGCTGCTGCTTGGAGAAACGTGGCAGCAGCTCTGTGCTAATAAGGGACTGAAGAAAATCCGAAAAAAGGCAGGAAACAATGAAGGAGCTACATCATGCAGAGTCAGCGGAGCTATACCATTGTCACACCATGTCCACTTACATACCTTGAGTCCTTGTTATGACGATCCTACTTGGAGTAAAGAAGCAGAGTACATAGATTGACGGTGTGTGCGTGGGGGTGTGTGTGCTGGTATCATTAATGGCCACCATTTGGGACGCACATTGCTGCTGGAATATAAACCGCCGTCCCTAACGCATCATCGTGATGACAACAACAGCAACAGCAACGGCAACAGTGTAAAAGCACATGACTTCCGCTCAGAGGATTTAGCTGTAGTCGGAAACGCCAAGCGGCCTCTTCCGTCTTCTTCGGAACCCTCGTCCCGCGCTCGGTGCTGCATGCATAATAAATCCCTCCTCGGAAGCTTCTTCTTCTTCACCACCGTCATCGTCAAGGCCATTGCCGCTTTCTTCCTCCTCACCGTCACCAAAATACATCGCTTCGATCCACGTGGTGCTGTCTCTCTGAACCGCGGCTACACATCGTGTTCTGCTGAACTTTACTTGCCACACACCGTTCAGCCCATCGAGCAGGTCTCCAAGTGCACCATGCTGTACCGGGAACCCCCAATGCGGATTCTGCTGGTCCTGCTGGCGCTTATGGAGCAGCAAATCCCCCAGATCCCAGAGTTTCAGCGTAGCCTCGGATCCAGAGATAAGCCGGCTACACATGCCGGCATGTCCGACCAGCGCCTGATCAGAGAACTCACAGTCGGACCGTGAAGAGGCATCGGTGGCGCTCGAGCAGCTGATGTTGGCAACGTCAAAGCAAGTGATGGCGCCTGCATGTCCAAGCAGCACCCCTTCGCATTTGCTCAGCCCTGGTTCTCCTGAAGCGGCAGTGGCAGCAGTGGCAGCAGTACCTGCACCCTGCTCGGTGCCAGCGTTAGCAGCTGTACCGACAGGTCTTTTGATAGCGTTTAAATCCCACACACGCAGCGTCGCATCTGCCGCCGCCGACACCAGTTTGCCAGCCCCCATGCTTTGCAACAGCCCGACCAAACTCGAGTGCCCCTCTAGCACCGCCAGACATACACCCGTCTTCACTTCCCAAACTCGTATCGTACCATCCATGCTACCAGAAACAGCTTTGGTCGCGTCCATTGTCACAGAATACACCTTCTGAGTGTGTCCAACACAGATGTGCGCGCGTGTCCCTTGGACCACATCCCAGATCATCACCGTGTTGTCGTATCCGCCAGACACCACGTATCGGCCCCAGCCGTCGATGGCGCGAACAGCAGCAGTATGGCCCTGAAACACCGTCTCCAACCACGGGTCTCCACTCTCATCCGCACTGACAATATAATCGGGATCGTAGTTGGGAACAGGACAACGCCAAACACGCACCGAGAAGTCTCGGCTGCCGGTCACCAGTAATGGGTACCGTGGCCATAGTTGGCCGTCTGGGCCCTTGCGCGGAACCAACACCTTACAGCAGCGCACCGTGCTGGTATGTCCCCAAAGCGTGTGTGTGCATTTACCAGTGGTCGCGTCCCAGACACGAACGACTCGATCGGTACCACCACTGACAACAAGGTCGCCAAACGTGGCAAGTGCCCAAACACCACCCTCGTGACCATGCAGTCGACGCACACAATCGCCAGTTTTCGCATCCCAGATCGCAACTGTGGCGTCATCGCTGCCACTGTAAATACGCCGACCGGAAAACTGGAAACACGTCACAACATTGGTGCCATGAGCAGGGAAGGTCAGCTGGTCATGTTCGCCTCTGCGCCACGAGCGAGCGAGGAAATGTAGGCGGCGGTATCGCTGTTTATACGGATGGTGGTCGTGTTGGGTCAGAGAGTGATGGGGGAAGCGAGGGCGACGAGAGCTGGCCTCGACAATCTCCTCACGGTCGTCCGGGAGGAGAGGAAGCGCGGGCAAGCAATCGGAAAGCGTGGCGGTGACAGGCGGTGCAGTGGGAAACGGAGCAAACGGATGACGATTGACGATCGGGGCGCGAGAACATGACGCGTAAGCAGTACTTGTGCGAAATCCCCAGAATTCTGGCCGTTCCCATTCCGGAGACCGGTCCATTAATGGAAAATGCTCTACATAGTGTGAACAGAAGTGTGAGCAGAGGTGTGTGCAGAGATGTGTGTAGAGGTGTGTGAACAGAAGTGTACCTTGGGAATGCAAAGAAGGTTTGTTTGCAGAGGAGGAGGAAGAGTTGGTGGTGGCGGTGGTGGAAGTACTTGTGGTAGCGGAAGGGCTTAAGAAAGAAGTGGAGTGCATCTTCTTTTTCTCGCTTTTCTCATGATAGGCTTTCGACGGAGGCGGAGCGGATGTATTACCGGAGCGCAGAAAGGAGCATGCCTCACGAGAGCGGGTGGATCGTTTGTGCTGATCTGCAGTAGCGCTTGCGGCACTGCTATTGAGATGGAGCGTCGAGGATGTTTTGCGCACGGAGGAACCGTGCTGCTGAACAAAGGATGCATCATCGACGCCATTTCTACGTTGAGGAAACGACAGCGCCGCGTATGTATCAGAGGGTGTGGATGCGGATGTGGTGCGTGGCAACTCCTCGTTGTGTTGTTCGTCAGCTGCGGTGCCCAGTGCCAGTTCATCTGTGCGACACAATCCGTCTCGGACCAACCTCCATTTCCACACCCATGCACAGCCGTCCACCACTTCTCTCCATCGTCGACACACACGCACACACTTGCCCAGCTCTTCCACACTCAGCCATCGCAGTATCTCCTTCACCTCGCCCATCGGCAATTCTCCGATAAAGTCTCTTTTCAGCGCACTCACACCTGTTTGCACCAGATACCCGACCGTCTCACGCTGAGCACGCCGCCACAGCTGGAACAGCAAATAGGTTTGCAGGCCTGGCGGCGACTCGTCGAACACGGTGGCAAGCGCAGGAAGGTCCAAGAGCAGATTTGCAGGCGTGTACGTAAGATGCGGGGGCGGAGGCAACGCTGTTCGGTTTAGCCCGTCAATGGGCACGGGCGAGAGTGGTGGCGGCGGATGCGACGGGTGAATGAGACGGCGCTTAGGGGCAGACGAGCCCACCGCCTCCAGCTGGGTCACTCGCTTCCGTGTCCCAAGACTGGCGTCCTCCTCCATACACGAGCCGCCAGCGTCTTCGCTGAAAACCATCACAGTCCGCGTGTCGCCTATGTCGTCCTTGCACTGATGGGCAAAACGTTTGAGGGAGGGCGGAGTACGCGCACGCCACAACGGATAGTCTTTCTGGTCACGACTACACGCTTGACGTGACGGCAGGCGCAGCAATGGGGCAGGTGTGACGGTGGTGACGGTGGTGGTGGTAACAGTGGTGGTGGTGGTGGTGAGCGCGGCGGTGAGATGGCCAGTCGTGGCAGTGGCAACAGCAGGAATAGGCGGAACTGGCGGCGGTGTATGTGGCCGCAACATTAAACCTCCAGCTGCTGCTGCACCTGCGCCTGGCTGGCCCGGCGATGGTTGTTGCTGCATGTATGTGACTGTTGTTGCGACAGTTGTGCGGCGCGAGGCGGTGCGGAGTGCTGGCCGTAGACGTGAGCGGTGGCGGGGAACGGGTAGGTCACGTGCATATCGCCAACTCTGTGGTCGCCTCAAGCAGCAGCAGCAGCAGCAGCAGTAGCAGTAGCGGCAGCCGAAGAGCACGCTTCTCCGACGACGGCAGCTCCACGAAACACGGAGGAACACAGAGAAACGCGCGATATGCGCATGGAGAAGCGTTGTTCTGATAGGTGCACGGCGCAAAACAATCATAGGTGGTGGAAATACAAACCGTTTGTGTTTCATTCCGTGTGTCTAGTTGTTGTTCCCACTGCGCTACATCCCTAGGAAAAGTGCTATTTTACTGGCGAAGGCTATTGCTGCTTCTCTTCTGGTATCCAAAATCGTACTCGGTGATCATCGCTACATCCACCCGCCCATGTAAGCATTGGTACACCATTTGGCACGTAGGACATCGCCACCACACATACCTGCAGCTGATGAACGCGTGTTCTGTGGGTGATGCCGCGACACATCTCACAACATTCTCATGTCCTACACCGTGGTCAGCCGTTGCAGCGTGCGGAGTCGCACCGTGGTATTTCTGCATGAGCGCGCCAGTGCGTGTGTCCCAGCAGACGACATTGTAGGTGACTTCGTCGCTGCCGAATACAAGGTCGTCGTTGTACGAGAAACTGAACTGAATGGGGCAGAACTGGGAGGATCACCCCGTCAGTCTTTGCCGTCGTGCCTGGCGCATACCTGCTGTGCAGCTCCTTCGTATCGTGTTACCACTTTCCCTAATTGCCCTGTTTCCCGGAGCAGCCTTCCCTCCACTTACCGCTACCGAGATCCCACAGCTTCGCAGTGCTGTCCGCACCGCTGCTCAGCACATACTTCTCGTTTCCACTGATGCGCACACAGCTGACAGGCCGCCCTTCGTGTGCCGCTTCCACACGCCGTACAATTGCTCCTGCGCGTGCATCCACCACACACACGTCGCCGCCGTTTCGCGCATACACAAGTACCGAGCCTGTGCTTTGCGCGAACCTTACACTCGAAATGCCCTGTCTAAATGCAGGCAGATGCCGCTTTTCGGAAAGCGTGGGGCCTGGAATGGCGTAGCAGGCGAGGGTGTGTGTGTCGTAAAGACGAAGCACCGGATCCTGCGTGCCGGCAGCAAGAAAGTCCCCGGATGGATGGAAGTCCACCGACCGGATCATCGAAGACTCCTGGACAAATGTGTCAGCAAACGACAGCCACATCGTGACAACATCAATCTTAGCGAATGAGCGTCGCTCTGAGGCGCGCGTCAGATCGAATAGCCGAATCGTCTGGTCGAAGGAGGCAGACGCAAGAATCATGCCATTCGGGTGGAAGGTGACATCGTTGACCGCCTACCAGAGGAATTGCACTTGGTCAGGGGTGACAGATGCGCCTTCACCCACTTCTATATGGCCATAGAGTGTTCGGATAACCGGCTTTACACCATCTCCGCGTTCCTTCACTTTCTCCACGTCAACAACTTTGATCGACGTGTCTGCAGATCCTGTTGCTACATACCGGCCTATGTACATCAGCGACTTGGCCAAGCGGCAGCAGCAGCAGCAGCAGACGCATTACCATCACGACTGAACGTGACACATCCACACGCGTCTTTATGGTTTGCCTTAAAAACCGTTTCGAAACTCGGTGGTGAGATGGGTGCTGTTGACGCGCGTGAGCAAAGTGTATGCGCGTGTGCACGCGTGCACGTACTGTAGCGTGTATCGGGGTCAATGTCGAGCCCAGCAACGTGTGTGCCAGAACCAATGTCCTCCTCCAAAGCGCGCTTCGCGGGTACTATGTGCTCCCCCAACACGCTGGAGGATGGCTTATGCGACGGGGTATCAGCACTGTCCGCATCCGCATGGTCTCGCGTATGCCGGTGCGCGTTATAGCACAGTTCGGCCAGCTGATAGCTTGGCTCGATATCGACCTCTGTCTTTGTATGCTGCTTGATCACCATTGCAAGGTCGTTGTGGCCATACTGCGCCAATTGCCTACACCGTGTGGGGATGGAAAGCACGCTGAGACAAACTTGACAATCAGAGCGACCACTTGGTCTTTGGTGGCCACGTGTTCGGGTTCGGCTGGCGGAGGGGACAGTTCGGGATCCATCAAGAGGGATGCTAGTGCGAATGGCTGCTATGCATACACAAATGGAACTAACAACGCGCAGTAGTCACACTCAGCCAGCGGGGATGGCGTGTCGCTTACGCGGAAGAAGAAGCTCTGTCACGAGCAATAACACATGTGCTGCGTGTCTTTATTGCAATCAGCAATGGTGCTGTGTGGAGCCGCTGAAACACTACTGATCAGCTGTGTCGCCAACAACCGCCGCTTCTGATGGAGGCGTGTGTAGTGCCATAGCGAGCAACCACTACCTGCCACACGCATGGGTGTTGTCCACAGCGCAGTGAGGATCCACTTTGGCAGTACAACCCCTTATGCGTGTCACACGATAGTAGCAGAGGACGGCTTTGTGTAGGGGTGTGGCGATGGATGCCACTGCAGTGACGGGTCGTGTTGCAGCACGCCATTGCTGGTGTTATCGGTCCAACGCTATATCAGCGCAGCGTACACGTCAAGTGGAGGAGGAAGGTGTGCGCCAACCTGGTACAACAATGCGTGGCAGTGGATGTGTTGTTGTGTCACATCGCCACACTAGCTTCCCACGTCTCTCCACACGCTTCTGACATGGATTTCATCACCAACGCTGCGCAACAGTTTGGCGCTGGCCAACACGGCGACGCATCCGGCAGCAATGCTGGTGGGTTCAATCCGATGGAGGCGCTATCGCTCTTCCAAAACAAGCTGGGCCAGCAGGACGAGGCGGTGGCCGAGCAGAAGGTGGCAAAGGCTGAGCGCGCGCATCAAGAAATTTACCAGCAGAATGTTGGTGTATCCCGATTGCACCACGCGGATAATGTTGTCGTCTAACACTGCCTGTGCCGCATAGAATGGCGCACCGACTGCTGAACACAATCCAAAACAGATTGGCGCTGCTGCTGCTATGGAAGCGTTTAAGAAATTCAAAGGCTCAGGCGGACAGGGCGGACAGTCCCAGCTGGTCCAGATGGTGATTGCGGAGGTGATGAAGCTGTTGGGTGGTGGCGGTGGCGGTGGCGGTGGCGTGGTAGCACCCACATCGGCTGGTGGAGGAACGAGCACGGCGATGAAGTCTGCGCTGGAGAAGGCGGCAATGATGATGGCCATGTCCAAAATGACCGGCGGAAACAACCAGTCTGGTGGCATGAATACGCATCCTGCTGGCAATGCGCCAGGAAGCAGCAGTGGAGCCTCCCAGCTGATGAATATGGCTTCGAAGTTCCTGCACTAGCGGAGGAATGTGTCTCGTGCACACATAGCATCGCAATTGTCAGCCGACAGCGCAATACAAATCACTACTATTTGAATGGCCGGTTACACACCACACCCGCTTGTCTCTGTGTTAGCCGATCAGACTGTCTGTACGTCAATCTTGATCCTGTCCTGATCCTGTCCTGATTCTGATTCTGATTGCCTCTTTCGTTTTAACTGTTGACTCTCTCCCGTTCGCTCAACCCCGCCCACTCAACCCCACCCACTCACTGCTCTCTTGTCACGCCCCCTCATCGACACTCCATTGTTACGCCTATTATATCCGTCACACGATGTCTGATACAAACGAAGTGCTTCGCCAAGTATTTGGCTACTTGGCGTTCGTGTTCTGGTCCTTCCAGCTGTTGCCCCAAGTGATCCGCAATTTCAAGCGCAAGTCCAGTGTCGGTTTGAGCCCCAGCATGCTCATCCTCTGGATCATCGGCTCGGCCTTTTACGTTATTTACACAATAGCAAAACAGCTGGCGCTTCCGTTGATACTCCAGCCTGCTTTTTTTATGTTTTTTGCTTTGATCTGTTGGGGGCAGTGCATCAAGTACTCATGGTACGCAGCGTGCCGCAGATGCAATGCATACTAAGCGCTTTCTTCGTGCAACCAGGAAAACTAGATGGTGGCTGTCATTGCTCGTATTTGCGGGGACTGCGCTGTCACTGGTCGTTGCGCAGATCGGACTTTACTACTCGCTGCAGGTACGCGTGCGTCCACTGACAATCGAGGCGAGGGGCAGGGGACCTCAGTACTCATCACATGCTGCTGTGTACTTTGTGCATTGTGTTTCGCATTGGTGTAGATAGCAGAGCAGCAGGGGCTTACTTGGCCTACAGATGCTACTGGCTGGATCGCCTCCATTCTAAGTGTCCTTGGATTCCTGCCCCAGTATGTCGAATTCTATCGTAAGCTTCCTTCAGTCTGCACGCCATCCTCACCCCCGCCATCTGCATGTGCACACCAGGACACCGCGACCCATACGGGCTCAGTTTCACTTTCCTCATGGTGGACATCTGCGGCTCGATGTTCTCTCTGCTCAGCCTGGCATTCCATCTACACTGGGACTGGATTGCTGCCGCCACTTTTGCCGCTGTGTTCGTATTGGATGCAGGTTTGATCTGTATTTGCGCAACGCTGCGATACCGACAAAGACAAAGACAACGCCGCCAGAGTCATCGCCTGCAAGGACTTCAGTATCCTTCTGAGGAGGTTGTTGTGTCATCGTTCCCACACGGCGAGCAAGGTCCAGAGATGATGGCCATTGTCCCCCCCGCACATATGCACCAAGCTCCCGCGTTTGATTCATCAACGGACTGGAGGTATCCCCTATCATAGACTACTAAAGAAGTGCATTTCCGTATACCACTGGTGGTCGACCCTGCATACGTCGCTTTATTCATGGCTGTCGGCAATCATGTCGCTGGCAAGGCTATCGCATCTGCCGCCCACCATCCAAACACACACTTAAGATGCACGTGACAGTTAGTAAGACCCACCTGTGTATTCCGCTGCTGGTTTCTACAGCGCAGCACACCTGAAATCGACATGCCACACGCCATGCTTGCAGCGGTCTGCGCCATCGCGACGCGTAACGAGACGGCTGCAACAGTGCTACGCCACGTGGTAACTGCTGTCTTCACTCCTTCCATCGCTTTCACGCACCTTCATCACGACCACTCCGGCTAACGCTCCGCCCTTCCACACCATCATGAAAACGGTCTATCTTACTCTGCTCCTTGTGACCGCCATTACGACTTCTGCTGCTCCCGGCGGGTTCTTCAAGGGACTCTTTAGATCCCTTCGTGGATCTCATAGTTTAGAAATTCACCCCAATTTTCATCCTACTGAAGTCAGAGCCTCAGCGGGAGCTGGCACTCACCCCGCGAAAATCGAGGGCATTCATTCAACGACCGAGAGCATTCACCTAAAGACCGAAAGCACTCCCCCAAAGATCGAAAGCACTATTCCAAAGACCAAAGATACCACCTTGAAGACTGAAACCACACCTCCTCCAACTACTGGCGCAACCACTCCTCCAGCTGCTGGTGCGACGCCTCCTCCAACTACTGGCGCAACCCCTCCTCCAACTACTAGCGCAACCCCTCCTCCGACTACTGGTGCAGCCCCTCCTGCAGATGCTGGTGCGAAGAAGGGAGGATGGACTAACGGCAAAATGGCACTTGCTTCCGTTGGTGCTTCAGCTTTAACGATCGGTACCACAGTTGCGATTGTGGAAGCTACCTATCCGGCCAAGGATTCAGCTGCCCAAGCTTCAGCATAGCCACATGCTACACACTTCAAGAGACATCTATCATTAAAATATGCTTTTGTACGCACAGTAATGGTCACTGATAAAAGATCGACTAGAGTGAGAACAGGTGCATTGCCTACAGCGGGAAAACAATAACGCGCGGTGTATATGCCGGCTGTTAGATACAGCCGCCGGTCTGTTCGATTACTCGCTCTATGCACCCACGCAGACGAGCGATGTAAATGGCTATCGTGGTACTATCCCTCTTTCAGACACATGCACATACCCATGCACATGCACATACACACACATCGACCTATCCGTGTGCAGGCGTAATCCCCTCTGTATGCACCGCCTGCTGTTCGTAGCGACTGAATGGCCTCATCAGTGCTGTGCTTGTACACACTGCTCGTTAATGCTTTCCACCAAACCACATGTCGACGCAGCCCTTTCGCTCTGCTCTACACACTTCGTGCGGCAATCGCGAAAGCCAGAAGCAGCGCGCGTGTCTGCTTCGTTTTGATGAGCGGTGGTGTTCACAAGTTTCCTGCTTTTTCCGCTAGTACTGCTGCTGCTGTCAAACACAGCGCGCCATACTCGCCCGTTCACATTTACAGCGCACTTCGTCACCGCCACCACCACCGCTCCAGTACTCAGCATGGCTGTGCGTAAGTGCCGCCTTTGCATTCGCATTGCTAGTCTCAAACCGCCCCTTCCTCTCGTTAGGCGCACAATTCGAAAACAGCAACGACATTGGGGTGTTTGCCAAACTCACCAACAGCTACTGTTTGGTGGCAGTAGGCGGAAGCGAGAACTTCTACTCCGTGTTCGAACAACAGTTGCACAACGTGATCCCTGTGGTACACTGCTCTGTTGCCGGCACACGCATCATCGGCCGCTTGACCGCCGGCAATCGACACGGCTTGCTCGTGCCAGGCACCACCACCGACCAGGAATTGCAGCATCTGCGAAACGCCTTGCCTGAAAGCGTGGCAATCCAGCGGATTGAGGAGCGATTATCCGCGCTTGGTAATGTGATTGCGTGCAACGATCACGTTGCTTTGGTGCATCCAGACATCGATCGGGAGACGGAAGAGATCATCGCCGACGTGCTACGGGTGGAGGTGTTTCGGCAAACGGTGGCCGAGCAAGTGCTCACTGGAAGCTACACTGTATTCAGCAACCAGGGTGGCCTGGTACATCCACGCACCACTGTGCAGGATCAAGAGGAGCTGTCATCTCTCCTGCAAGTGCCTCTAGTGGTAATTCAGGGGATGGGCATATGTGGGCCGATGCACATTGCTTGATACTTACCACGCGGTTTATGGGTGGATGGGGTGTGCTAGGCGGGAACAGTCAACCGAGGATCAGACGTGCTTGGGAGCGGTTTGCTGGTGAACGACTGGTGCGCGTTTGCTGGTCTCGACACCACGAGTACTGAACTGTCGGTGGTGGAGTCCATCTTCCGGCTGCAGGACGCAAAGCCAACGGCTATTGTGGAGGACATGCGTGACGCACTCATCGACACATACGGCTAGTATGGCAAGGGAAAGTGCGACACGAAGCAGACGACAATAAACACACGTGTAGAGTCTGCCCACTTGATGCTGATGGCTAGTGGCCAGTGGCCAGTGGCATACGAAAGACAATGGCTGCATATGTTCTTCACGCTTCTCTCTGCCGCACAGCATTACAAAGCGGTTCTCACGAGTGTAGCCATGATGGTGCCTCTTTCGGCTAGTCAATCCCAGCCTTCACCTTTGTGACACAGGCTAGCCTGCAAACAGCCGCGCATACGCAAAAGGTGGCAGAGCACAGCGCCACCTTGTCTTTCAGCCATCACCCGTATGCTGGTTCCCACGGCCGCACTTCTCTTCTGCCTGCGGACGTACATTCTACACGTCACTGGCTCTGCTTCGGCATCCGTGAGCGCGGCTTCGCATAAGCCAAGTGGGGGAGCGCGTGACCAGCAGCAGCAGCAGCAGCAGCAGCTTTTCCCGACGACGCAACGTTCAGTTCTTGTAACCGCCAGCGCCCACTGCGCCGCCGTCTCACCTTGCAGCCAACGCTTTTGCAATGGACACCACCAAGTTGTATGGTTCATTCTCCCAATTCAGACAGAAGCTGAAGCCGTATGCCGAGAACGTCGGCAAGAGCGCTTCTACGCTAAAGCAGGTAGCTGCTTCTGCCTGAGAAAGCATGTCTGGCTCAACTGCGCACGACGGGTGTAGTGGACGCTAGAGAGGATGGGCACTGCCGAAGAGATCACCGAGCTACCCAACGACTATCAAGACCTGGAAAAGGTCAGGCATTGCTCCTTTACTAATCCCTCTGTCGCTTGGCGCACGTCTCCACCGTGGGTTGCTGACTGCTGTCGGGTCACAGCGTTTAGACGCGATTCGCGACGTCCACCTGAAGCTGGCGCGTCTCGGCTACGTTTACCAGCACCCCAATTTTGTGCATCCAGCTCCCGCGATGGCCGAACGTGTCAACACCTTGACCCAGAATATCCAGCAATTTGCCCTGGGCCCCGACCAGCCTGTGCCTGACGAGCCCGACCAGCCAAAAAGCTTTGAACAAGCAGTAGCGACCGCGTGCCGCGAAGCGTCTGTCAAGATCACAGTGGAAGAGCCTTTTGGTGCTGCGTTGAGCAAGTACGCACATGTGTTGGACCAAATGGGCGACGAACATATGACGCTGGTATGCATACGTGGTGCCGGCTGTATGGTCTCGTGAGAAAGTAACGGTTTCATCATGTGTGTGTTCGCGTGCGTTAGTGCAAAGAGGCGTCGGATAAGTTCGTGGTTCCGTTCAATACCACGCTTAACACAACTATCCATCGAGCGATATTGGCACGCAAGCGTGTGCATAACTGCCGGCTTCGGCTGGACGGTGCTAAGACCAACTTCCGTGCCGCAAAGGGCGAGGGATTGGCTCCTGCACGTGTCGAAGTGGAACGCATCGAGGATGAATTTGTATCGCTGGTGGAAGAGGCAATGACGCTCATGAAAGCAGTGGTCGAAGATGTAGGTTGGCTTTTTTGCCTTTTCCGGTGGTGGTGGTGGTGGTGGTGGTGATAGCTGTGCTGCGCTGTGCTGTGCTGTGTTATGCTGTACTGACGCTTGCCCACCTTTTCAGCCGGAACCGTTGCGTAACGTTGCAGACTTGGTCGCATCCCAACTCGCCTACTTTAAGAAAGCGCATGAGCTGCTGCAAGAATTGGCACCGGAAATCGACGAGATGCAGGTGACGCAAGAAGCTCTGTACAGAAACAGTCGGGCCCAGCAAGAAGAAGAGTGAATGCGTATGTAGTCTCCTTTTAGTTACAAATAGTATCTTTGGTTTGCCCGAAGTGGCTTTCTAACTTTTGTATACAATGTGTTGGTGATTGCACATCGCGCGCGCTAAACAGTGCTGCTATTCGTTCCAGCACATTTGCTGGGGTCTCCAAATCACTTCTGCCGCCGTTTGATCGGATGTAGTCCACCATGTCTGTGAGCACCGATGTCACCGCACTCGGCGACGTGTCTCCATACGAATAGAGTGCATGCAGTATCGGGGCTAAATGCTCGTGCGACAACGCCCGCGTATGTATACTGGACAGAAGGAGGTGCGAGATGTCTTTTCTGCACTCATCAGAACGATAGGTGCGATAGATGGACAGCTGAGTGGGAATATTCAAGCTGTACGCTTCCACCATAGTCACCATCAAACGGGTTCGCCATGCATGTGACACATCCTCCATCAACGCGCTAGTATCTGGTGCTGCCATTAGCTGATTCAGCTGCATGACATCCCTCGTCTTGACATACGCGCGAATGAGCGCCACAAGCTCTCTCGGTTGCAGCTTGAACGCAGCGTGCTGAAGTAGAGCACGAATGATGGCCTGCATTGATGTAATCACAGACGCTGGACAGGGCAGCGGACCAGAAAGGAGGGGATGGCGTGACATTGCTTGTAGAGTACGTCGTAGATCGTGCCGCGTGAACGACCCCTTCGGCAGTTGGCGTAGGGTAGCGGCCACACCACGCACATGGCCAAAGCGACTGTACATTCGTAGAACCAGCTTCTGCGCAACAGGACACACATCGCTTAGCTTTGTGAATTTCGTGTACCAACGCAGCAAACGAATGCTTGCGTCTTGCGGATTAGCAACGTTGAGAAGAAAACGTTCCAACGACCGAAACAGTGCACGCTGCACTACCACGTGTTCAAGCATGGAGTGCTCGTGCGCCAGACCGAAGGCGTACAGCAAGCCTTCTTCGGACATTGCGGAGTCGAACAGAATACGATAGGTTTGCACACTCGGCAAGATCGTGTAGGTCGGCTGAAGCGTTTGAAAGCTCAACACGAATTTTCGCGCGTGCAAGTCGTGCTCTTCGGCAGAGGTGTCAAGCCGATATAGTATTTGGTTTAGCACACGCAGTGTGAGCTTGACGTTTTTGCTCTGTGATATAAAGAGCTTTAGCATGGGTTTCAGCGGGACCGCACGCGTAAACAGTCCGTTGGGCACTCGTAGGTTCATTGCGTCAAGCAGACCAAGCACTAAAGGATAGGTGAGCAGTTGCAATGCTGTTCTGAAGCTTGCCTTGGCCGGCCAGCTTTGGCTGCTCGCAATCAATGCATGCGTTATGCAGGTGTACAAGGATGGAGTAGTGCGGTAGGTCGCATTTTGATTCAGCGCCAAAATAACGCAAGAAAAAGATGTCCAGTATGTCTGCACGACCGTGACAACCAACCCAAGCGATGGTTATTCTGTCGAACGCGTCACATAGTGCTGGCTCGGAGAAGCGGGTGGTGTATAGATCCATGAAGTGTTCCGGGTCGGAGGTGTCTACGGTCTGTAGAAATTCACGTAGCTCTCCAAGTCTCTAACGCCATAGTTCAGTGATGTGATGCATTCTGTCACGTACGCTACCTGTCGCGTGTGCTCCGCCGACGCGCTGAGTAGTCGCGGAGATTTCACTTTCTTGGACCGCAGACGCACGGGCGCTGCACGTGGTGTAGAATCGAGTCGAGGACCTTTCAGGCTGTTTAGAAAGGAGTGAACGTCATTAAACCGGACTTTGTCGCTTTTCGCTAGCACCGGCAGCAAGCTTCTCATTTTGCGTGCTCGGTTCTTTGGCCGTGCTCTGGAAATCCAGTGCTGCAGTATTGTCGACTGCTTGCGTAGTGTGGTGTAGGATGGTGTGAAGCCGTGTATTGCGCGAGTGCGCAATGTGCAGCACGAATACGGCAGCATCTGCTACTATTTGCAGGAAAAAGAAGGGAAAGAGGAAACGCGCACGCTTCGACACAGCGAATTTACGGGAGCACGCTGCGTCTGCTTCTCGTGTGTGCGCTTTCACATTTCCACGCTTCCGAATACTCTTACCAGACAGTGTAATAGGCTTAGCAGCGTTGGCTTAACCTTTACGTGCACATACTTATCAAACGTGCTTGGTAGTAGATGGATAATTGGCAAAATGGCAGGCACTCGTCTGCTACTCGTCTGCTACAACGGGTGTTCGATCACCAAGAAATCGGTTGTACGAGCAACGCAGTGTCATTGCGTGTCAACGGACAATAGAAATACTTCGCCCAAGAACAAACGAGCACCCTGCATTACACAACAATGCGCTTACGACCTGACCTGTAGATAGTGTCGTCCACATCAATCATCACATACAGCTTCTTTGTCTTTGGCGGAAAGCATAGCGTTGCAACTGAATGTCCTTCACACTACCTGACCATGAAGTTGGCCAGCTGTGCACACAAGGTGCATGAGGGAAAGATATGTCCAGCAGCCATGTCTTCGTTTATGGAACGCTCTTTTGTCATGAGATCCGCCGCATTGCCGATAGCTGCTCATGAATTTGGCTGTGGAAGGCGAGACCTAGACGACATGTGGTGTGCTTGAAATACAGTTTTCTTTTGCTCGATGCAAATCGTCTTACACAGAAGATATCCTATTTTCCAATCACCACAAGTTTTCGACGGCGTGCGCTCGACTCAGGACGTTTCCCGACGTGGGCAATACTGTGCGATTTGCGTTTGTCGCTGTCACGTCCCAGCTGACTTATATCTGGTTTGGTGGTCATCGTTCGCCGAAACTCATCCTCCATCTGTCGAAACTCCTTGAGATCTTGCTGGCGCCGTTCCTGTTTCGAAATAAGCTTCCGATGCGCATGGGAGGCAGTGTACCTTCTGACCAAACGCTGATTCTTTGACACTGTAGAACATCGGACCCAACTCTGCCAGCCAGTAGGCATCCACTGCGGTGACGCATTGCATATACTCCTTCGAAGTCAATACAAGCTCATGGTAAACAATGTAGTCCGGAGTGTCTACGAGCACATGCAGAGTAGTGGAGATTGTCAGTAGTGCATTCACAGATGCATCCGCGGATGCGTGCGCGCAATTCTTACATCCTAGTCCAAATAGTGCGCTTGTTGGATGCATGTGACACGGCATGCCTGTACGACAGTTCGCATATTCGCCGATGCTCTTTAGCCGCGCTGCTTGATGGAAGTATGCAGAGCAAATACACTTGCGCAACACATCCCAATTGCCACCACATGACGATAGCGGCATTTGGTCTGACTTCATGATATCAATCAGCTGGTTTCGCACTTCCTGAGCTCGCCGCAGCGCTTTCGCATGAACATAATGTTGCTTGCACCACGAATCGCGAAACCTACCGTTATTGTGAACACATGGAAACACCCTGAGCATGCCTACCCGTTCGATTTCCATTGATTGTAAACATTCAGCAGCGTCAAATGATCGCTTTCAGCAACGAAAAACTTTTCGCGTGCTGCATCGCTCTCTTCCAGCCGCTCCTTTGGGCGGTAAAACACATTGGGCACGGAAAGTATAGAAACAATGGTGACCATCTCCGCGGAGCACCCAAGCGTTTCCGACGCAATCAACATTTTAGACAGCGATGGCTCGAGCGGGTATTCGCCCATACGGCGGCCCAGCACTGTAAGCTCGCCCACATTATCCAATGCTCCCAACACCCACAGCTGATACATCGAGTTCAGAATGTTGTCCTACACATTCAAAGAGAATAAGTGTGCCTGTGTAGCTAACCCTCTTCACTCCAAAAGAAAGGGAAACTGCACCTGAGGTGGCGGGTCCATGAATTCAAACTCCAGCAGGTTTCCTATTCCAAGCGACTTCAAAAGCAAAACAACGTTGGCAAGATTGGTGCGCTGAATCTCGGGTATCGTCTGCGCGAAGATCTCGTGCAGATAGGCCTGTTCTGTGTAGAGCCGGTAGCACACGCTGAAGTCGAATAGATCAGTATGCTGCGACCGCAGCTGCAACCACTTACCCAGGACCAGTACGACCGGCACGACCAGAGCGCTGGTTGGCGTTTGCCTGGCTGATTGGTGTCACCTGCAGCGAGTCCATACCAATCTTCGGACTGAACACGGAAAGCTTGCAGTACCCAGCATCCACCACGTACATCACGCCATCCACTATAGCAGCTGAGTGGTGTGCGCGGTGCCCAGCTTACGCGTAAGTGACGTTTCGGCAATATTGGTTGCGACAATCACTTTGCGCGTTCCTGGCGGTGCTTGCTGGAAAATCTTAGCCTGCAAATCAGCCGGCATTTGCGAGTAAATCGGTAGCACAGACAGCAACGGGGCGTCCTCGAGCAACTGCAAACGGTCTACCGGAAATGGCACACACGCTTACTAACACGCGCCTTACCTTTCACGACTTCGCAGGTGACCTCAATGTCTTCCTGGCCAGTCATGAAAACGAGAATGTCTCCTGGGGGATGTGACAGATGAACCGACAACACCTGTTTGACCGCGCTATCGACATAATCTTCACATGGCGTTTTGCTGTGCATGACCTCGACCGGGAAGGTTCTTCCGGGGATAGTGAAACAAGGGCAGTTCCCGTAGAACGCGGAAAACTGACGACTGTTAGCAGGGCACGCGCTGAATGCGCCATTCAACCCACTTTCTCGGCGTTCATTGTGGCCGACGTGATGATTAGTTTCAGGTCCCGTCGGCGCGGCAGCACTATGCGCGCATAAACGCTGTGTGGTCCGACGGCCGCATACATTTTTTAAGCAGGCCGAACAGCACATCAGTGTTGAGCGATCTCTCGTGCGCTTCATCCATGATGATCACGCTGTAGGCTTCCAGATCAGGCAGTCGCAGAGATTCTCGCAGAACAATGCCGTCCGTCATGTCTACGCGAGTGTCAGTTGGTTGGCTAGCAATGACAGGCATGCATTTAATCAACGTTTCGTCCGACGTGCAGTCCTCAAATCGGATGGTGTAGCCAACACGAGAGCCCAGTCGGCACTACACGCTGTCAGCGGAAACAAAGCAAAGTCGTGGATGAAACGCTCAGCTACCTCCATTTCCTCGCTGACACGCTTGGCCACAGACATGGCAGCAACACGTCGAGGTTGTGTGCATCCGATCATGCCATACTTGCTGTAGCCTTCCTCGTGCAGATATTGTGTCAACTGCGTGGTTTTCCCAGATCCTAGGCCATCAGCAGGAGCGAGTGGCAATGGTTGTGTTTACCAGTTTCTCCGATCACCACAATAACTGTGGATAGGTCATGAGGTGCTCATAAGAAAGAGTGTAGTGTACCTTGGTTATCACGGATCACGCTCATCAGCTGTTCGCGAACAGCAAACGCTGGCAGATATTCACGCTGCTCTCGTAGTGTTTTTGTTCGAGCAAACTCGCTTGCACCAGACGATTTGTCGTTCTGCAAAATTGTGGAAAACTTAGACTCGGATTTGGACAGCACTCCGCTGCTATCTGCAAGCGCTCGTCAGCAAGGGGGAAAGGGGGAAAGGGCAAAGAGCACCTTCTTCCTCTTCGATTTTCTTGATTCCCATCACGTTGCCGAGAGCAGTGCCTGCCAGTTCGAATTTCTCTGCGTTCTGGTGCAGCATGTGAACATGCAACGTATGAAAGCATCACTCACCTTCAATCTTTCGCGTAACTCTCGGCGCTCCCGTACCAGCCGACTTCCTTTCTTCGAGAAGACGGCCATATCAGACGTCGGATCTTTCACCGGCTGGACTGTTCCCAATTGTTTGGTGTACACAACTCTTCCATCCAGAAATGGTGGTTTCAGGTCGTGTACAAGAAGATGCACGCGTGACTGATCATTTGGTGTTACGCACACACAGGACAAAGAAAGCACATACCTCGTCATCGTCGTCGAAATCGTGGTCCACTTCACTTCGCTGTACCACACCGCTGGTAAGCATCCGATTTGCTTCCCACAGGTCGCTATCGCGATTATACTGCATCTGTTTTAAACTAACGCGCTTCTGCAGTCTTTGGGAGATCTGTGTGTACTGTATTAGCTTTCACCGATTGAACAAAGCGTCTACCTCTTCTTCTTTGTGCCGGTAGTATTCGTTGAACTGGGAGAACGATCTCTCGGTATCGTCGTGGGCCTACGGATGCAACGGACATCAGCACAGGCAAAGGACAGAGAGGAGAGAGGAGGAAAGGCGACGTTACTCCGAATTCTTCGTAGTCGTACCACTCACGATCTAAGCGTCGCTGTTCGTCATTCCAGTCATTGTCGCTGATTAAAAAGCCATCGTCTTCCGTCATGTTAAGCAGGCGAGGAGTACGTGGCTCCCATCCTCGTCCGTTTGAAAACTCTGAAACAGTGAGACACCATGGAGAAAGGGACAGCTACCGGAGCGTGGGGTCAATCCTCCCCGAAGAATGGATGGTGTTTGCTGACGGAACGAGGACAAGGACACGGTCTCCCACTCGCTACTTGTTGACGAAGTGCTGCACGAGCGTCAGCCTGCGTGCTCCCCGCAGAAGCGCACATACTCCGTCTTCAGTGCTAGTACCGCTGCTGAGCATGGAAAGGATGAGGCAATATATAGAGACTACCTCGTGATTCCTCGCCGTGCTGCCTCGCTCTTTCTTGTGATGAAAGTTTCTTCATTGCGCCAGACAAGTCGCCATCCTCAATAGACACTAAATGCTTCACTGACACCAGTTTGTCCTGCGCATCCTTGCGTTTCTGTATAGCCAGTTTGTCCAGACCCAACAGCGAGGATCGCGGTTCTGGCACTTTGAACATAGGCCTCTGTGCACAAGACAGCCAAACACGTCACAAACCGCATCGCAAGCAACTCACATGTGCAGAAGATTCCGGATTGGCCTTGCCCTTCGCCAGGAGCCCACTTTCGCTTGGTGTGCCGTCGGGAATCAACACCTCGTTCCCGGTGAAGTGAGTGCTCAGCATAACACGCCGCTGGTCGGTGTCGTCAACACTGCTCTTCTCATGTTCCGATTTTCTCTTCTGTTTCAACGCCTCCTTGATGGACAGAAACAGCTCCTCAAGGAAAGCGTCACGGAAGCGACCGAATGCTGAGCAAGCGCTCTTGAACTTGTCGAAATGGTCGGACTCCGCACAGAACTGAATCACCCTCCGCGCAAGGAGTTCGTTTGGATTCACCAGGTTCAAGGCGCGCGACAATTGCACCGCGACTTCGTGCGCAAACGCATCTTCCGTCGCCATCCTCAGCAGGACTGTGCCAAAAAGCAGTCGCGTGTCTCAGATGCCGTTACCACGGCGACGCGCTTCGATGACTTCGCCGTACGCTGCGCTGCCGCTGGAAGAAGTGGAGATTGTGGATGTGAAGCCGTCGTTTCCGCCTTCTCGATGGAACACACCTGAGTTCTATGCCTATTACGTCGTGTTTGTCTGTGCTGTGCCCTACATGGTGTACACAGCCATATGCATCAGCAGCGACACGCATCCCAACTACCCGCTCTATGCCTGGCGATTGAGCAAGGGATGGATCTTCGGTCGAAACATGGTGGTTGCACTGTGTGCTGGGCGTGATGCTGATGTGCTGGTGGTGCGTGTGTAGGATAACAGTGATATCCAGTATGGCGGGTTCCGCAATAATGTACTAGCTCTACTAGGCCTCATGCTCGTTCAAATCACCGTCAATCGCGTGGTCCGATGGACCGTCGACCACAGCCACTTCCTGCAGAACCGACCAAGTGCTATGGCATGGACAAACATGATATTCGGCTTGCTGTTTTGCTTTGGTGTTTTCGGATTCAGTGCACTAAAAATGATCTTTATCATGGCCGTCAACTATTGTATTGCCGCGTTTTTTCAAGGGAGCAAACTGAATCCGGCTGTCACTTGGGGATTCAACATCACGATGCTGTTTCTGAACCACTGGTATGACGGCTACCAGTTCGCAACTGTCAGTCGCGCGTTGTCGTTTATGGTACGTCTTTCGAACGCATTAACGCTGCGACACACGTTGACTGGACTGGTGCACAGGACGGAATGAACGGACTGATGCAGTGGAAAACCCATTTCAATTTCAGTACCCTCCGAATGATCTCCTATAATCTCGACTACTACTGGAGCCAGCGCCTGCCAGAAGACCAGGCAAGTTGGATGGCCGCATGCTGCAAACCAGCCCGTGCTTACCGCCGCAGATTTCGGCATACGATGCGCCTGACAATGACAAGGAGCGTGTTCAGCGGTCGCGGCCCTCCTTGGATTACAACATTGTCTACTACTATGGCTACTTGCTCTACACACCACTTATGCTTGCTGGTCCTATCATAACGTTTAACGACTACATATCACAGGTACTCGTGTGCAGGCAGCAGGATGATGCTCAGGGGCAGTTGTATTTTGTATCAAGCCACATCACAAAACGGGACACCATGAAGTATGGACTACGATGGCTCGCCAGCCTTGGTCTCATGGAGCTGATGCAGCACTATATTTACGTAGTTGCCATCAGCAAATCAAGTGCATGGGCCGGCTTTTCCCCTTGTGAAGTGGGTATGGTTGGCTATTTCAACCTGAAGTACATTTGGCTAAAAGTACGCACGCTGTTCTCATCCCATCCCCCTCCTTCTCCCTCTCCCTTCTCACTTCTTCTCAAACACCCTAGCTCTTGATTATATGGCGATTCTTTCGCTTATGGGCCATGGCTGATGGAGTGTGGACTATGGAAAATATGACGCGCTGCATGAGCAACAACTACTCGGCAGCGGGTTTCTGGCGAAGCTGGCATCGCAGTTACAATCGCTGGCTCATTCGGTTTGTCCTGTTGCCCAATGCGCTTACCTTACACAGTCAGATACGTGTATATTCCACTTGGCGGCACAAAATATGCGGTCTACAACATCTGGCCCGTGTTCACCTTTGTCGCTGTGTGGCATGATGTTTCGCTGCGACTGCTTACCTGGGGCTGGCTCATTTGCCTATTTATTCTGCCCGAGATTGTTTGCCAGCGACTCACCAAGTCACTCAGGGTCTCGCTTCGTTGTCTACTGCGTTGTGATGTGCTCATCGATGGGGCTGATGTAGAACGAATGGTTCTATCGGTTTATCGCGGGCTTCGGAGCCGTCCTCCTTCTAGGCACCATGGCTGTTTCCAATCTGATCGGATTCGCTATAGGTGTAGACGGCATTCGCGAACTGTTGCAAGATATTTTCACGGTCAATGGTATGCATGCATCTAGCAGACAGCGATTTTCTGCTCATTTCTGCTGATTTCCATGATAGGCATTGTCTTTGTGGCAACATCGTTCGTGTCCATGTTTGTTGCGGTTCAAGTGATGTTCGAAATCCGCGAGTCAGAGCGCAGGAAGACAGGGTCCTATTTAAACTATTAAACTTTTTTATGTCGTTCGCCAACTATCTGCTGCACGCGGTGGTTGACGGAGAGAGGAACATCTGTTGCTTGTGCCACACAATGGCTGGCCAAGAGCTGCGCAAACGTTTCCATTCGGTACAGGTACTCGAACGCCACCGGCCTTAGCCATAAGTCGTACAAGGTCTACGCCGACTTCATTAGTCTGAACATCCACTTTGCTGTACCATGCGGTCGAGTCCGTTCGCGAGCATGATGGTTCGATATCGCTGAAATGTATCCGACAAGCTCTCGAACGACGCTGCCAACGGCATGACCTCCATCACAATAAAGTCGATAAAGACGGGCTCTTTGGCATTTTAGTGTATAGAACAGCGCTCGTGCATCCATACCTTCTCGATAGCAGTTCCTCTTCTCTTCGGTAAACAGTCGACCGTAATTGCGCTGTAGCTCCGTCGAGAGCTCGTCCATTTGGCCTGCCCTTCATTAGATGGCAGCTTTGAAGGAATTGTACGTTCGCTTGGCAGCACGTGCTCTCGCACAATGTCGCAAATCAAGTCGGGTCTTGTTCGGAAGAACATGCGGATCAACATTTCCAACGATCGTTCGGGGAGTTGGTCATCCTGCCGTTAATACTGTCCGTGTGAGGTTTGGCGTACCGAGACAAGCGAGCGAACATCCGGGTCGTCATCCTGCACGTTAGATGGGTGACTGTGTTAGTGGGTACCTGCAGCAGTCGAGTATATACTCGGAACATCAGCAACGCACATGGGACATCGAACGTCTTCAACACATCCGACAGAGTTTGCAGCTTCGGAACAATGTTCGCAATCACATGAGCAGCGCTCATTCTCGAGGCCACGCTCTACAAGCTCAACTGTGCTACCCATAGGCGCACAATACCTCAGACTCTAAACTTGCACCGTCAGCACCACGCAGTTCTGCTTGCCAGTGTGCCGTGTCTTCTGACAATGCTGTTATCTTGAGTTCGTTTAGTCCATCCAGCTGCTCCTTCGTACGCGAGAAGCTCGCTAGCTGGGCGGCAGCATCTGCGTTAGCATTGAGGATAAATGCTTTTGCTGATGCTATCAGACGCAGAACTGGTCGCGGCAGCGCAGATTCATCTAGTTGCTGTAGTGCTGCATCCAACTGCTCCAGGAACGACCCTATTACCAGCCGTGAAACAGTGCCACCCGCCTTGCTTCGTACGTGGTAGCGTGTGACTTTCGCGATTGAAAAGCAGATGCATCTGCAAAAGGGTCCCGTGCAGCTCATTCATCGACAACGAAGTAATCGACACCAGTGAATGGCTTAACGCATCGAGAATAGCTTCTGTTGGCTTCCAAACATCCAGGATCTTCGCAGCTAACACGCGTACCTAGCCACAGTGTTATTCACAAAGGATGGCGAGGCGCTACTGTGTAGGAGGGACTCTGCAGCAGCGCTTCCACTAGAACAACAAACGGATGCAAATCCCGTGTCCCTGGAGAAGGCCTGATCCGATGCAGAAGAGTCAGCGACGGCTGGAGTTTCAGAGATACCGCCTGTGTGCGTGGTTATACTGGCTTGACACGTCGTGCAACACTTACGCTACGCGTTTCCGTGGATAGTTGGTGGTACAAGACATCGTGCAGTTTTGGATACTTGCTCAGGAACTCTTTGGATGTAAGCGTGCATATTGCCTCCTTATCTAAAGGGATGAGGCACACACGTGGGGTTGCATACCTCGATTCTGACGTACTCCAAACATTCTGCTCATCAGCGTGGAAAACAGCATCAAAGAGCAATTGCGAAGGTGCCACAACGAAGATTCGAAGCAGTCGAAACAGAGAATCAGCAGCTCCTGCATGTAGGATCGATGCAGATGTGACAGCGCGGCATCGGTGTAGATGGCGCGGATGGCGTTGAAAGCATGCACATTCGACACGTCCTCCACTTCCTCTGCTTTCACTGGCGCTCTCGCGCACCGAAGCAGCTCGGTCATGGTCCGATCGAAGAGCTTTGGCTGCACGCGTAGAATAACAACCATGCACAGCGGCAGGCCGGCAGACCGTCGGGTAGATGACACCTGGAAGGATTCGATGGCTTCAAGACTTTGCTATCCCTCCCTGTTATCGCTACATCACCATCGAGCAGCCATACGTTCAAGAGGCGACACACAACATCAGTCGCACCCAGTTTGGGAAGCAATACGGTGGACTCCAACAGCCCGTTGAAGCACTCGTAAACCGCGGAGAAGGCACCGCGATGTCAACAAACATTAGCACTCACCGCGTCATCGCCTTACCTCACGCCCAGCAGCAACGAGTGCATCAACGAAATCAGCGCAACAATCTATGATAAGCGACACGGCACACATGACGGTTGAATACCTCAGGGGCAAATGCTGCGTTGGCGCCCATCCGCCTAACAACACTCGTGACGACTTCGCTACAGTGTTGCATTAGCACCACTTAGCGGCTTTGCGTTACGTTGCGCCTTTGATGGCTCGCCAGTTGAACGTAAGCATGAGTTGCGATTTGAAGTTGGGTGAGCCACTGAGATCGTCTCCTTCGTCGTCCTCGTGAGAGAAGGTTTCGAAGTTCCCTTCTGGGGCGGCGTGCTCAACCGTGTGTCGGCAAACGTCACACACCTCACGCGCCACGGAAAAGCAGTCGGAGGCAAGTTGCAGCAATGCGTCGTCTGCTACTGTCGTGGATGCAAAGCAATCGCGTAGCGCAAGGAGCCAGCCGTAAAGCGATAGCGTGGAGGCGGTGCTCGCCATATCTCGCTTTGCCGCTGCAACGCGTTGTCTGATCACCTCGATGATCTTTGCATGCATCATCACTGTGGATCAGTGTCAGCCGTCGTGCGATGCAAGCACTACCTTGTGTATCCTCTTCCACTGGTTGTGAGTTGGCGGGACTCCATACATCCATCTTTCTGGCAACGGTGTAGTTCAGGAACAGATAACGCAACAGCGCAACACCTGCTTCTGCTGTGCCAGCATGCAGGCTTTCGATAATACACCGCACATCTGTGAACGTGTCGTGCACGCTATCGCACGTTTCCTCACTCGCGCATCGTGTCAGCAAGCTTAGTCCCAGCTCACGATTGACCGAGTATGGATTGAGCAGCGATGCGGTGAGGTAGCGTGAAAAGGAAGCGTCACACATGACCGTTGTGCCGAAGACAGCGTCATTGGCGAAGAACGCGTGCAAGGACAGTGCTACGGCAAGTGCTATGTTAAGCCGGGAGAAGGTAACACCGGGAAACATCGAGCACTTCGCCAGTGTCATTAGCCACACCAAAAACGCACGCACGTGCTGCTCGTAGTCCTTGTGGTATGCTGGTGAGGCAGGAGACAGTCGACGAGCAATGGCATGCACACTCGTTTTCAACCGTTGAAGCAGCTTTTCCACCTGCGACGACACGTTCTGGCGCATATACGCATCGGCTGAGCTCAATGTGTAGCGGATCACACATTTCACCACCTCGAATTCCAGCATGTTGACGGGTGTTGCGGTGGACGGATGTTCACACACATAGCGCAACGCATCAATGCGAAGCTGTTCGTCGGCATTGTAGGCCACCTTCACCATCAGCGTGAGCGTCTCTTCCTCCGAACTAGTTGGTATCGCAAGCGCTCGTCCCAGGTGCAATAGCGCAACAAGAGCATGCAGCTGGTGGGGATATCTACACGCGTCCTGCAGTGTAAGATGATGAATCAGCATGGCCAATAGCAGCGGATGCTTCTTTAGTAGCGGTCTTAGAAAGTGATGGCACAGGTGTTTTCGCTGAAGAGCCGTCGGTGATGCTAGCAATGGCAAATAGATGCCGCAGATAGTCTTGTACACTGTTTCCTAGTGGAAAATGGTGAGTTGTTGCCAAGGGTGCAAGAGCCTACCTGCGTGTCAGGGGCTGCGTCTAGTCTCAGCCGGTATAGCTCGTAGAGGAATGCGCCTGCTTTGGATGCCGTTTCCGGCTTTCCAATAGCAGCATTGACTTCTTGGGTATGACGGTCCATGCTCACGCTAGACGCGATGTAGGGAAGCAGCAGGGTCATGAAATGCAAGCGTGTCTACAATGTTTCAGCACACTCTGCTATGGCTGATACCTTGCATGTCACAGGGAGCGACACCACTTTCTGCCAGAGCGTTTGCATACAAGATCCCGGCAGTGCAGGGCGTCGGTACAGCGCGTTTGCATAGGACTGGAACAGCTGCTGGATCTGTTGCTAGTATTAACAGCGCCGATGACTGGTGAACGGCCTTGCCTTGTGTTGTACTGCATCCTCGGGGTCCTGGCAGTTTTTCCATAGTGTTTCTTGCACATGCGAAAGATACGCCTCGTTCGGAGACAATGCAGAGCAGTCTGACGATAGTCTTCGCAGCCATATGCCAAACACTTCGTAGCAGCTGGTGCGCACACGAAGCGCTTTGGTATCCGACACCGCAATGGTATGGCGCATAAGCAAGGAGAACAGTGCCATGGTCACGGTTCTACCACCCTTTAGCACCGTTGTACATGCTCGGCTTACGATTCGCATTCCGACGACACACTGAATGGTGTAAGAAGCAACGTGCTGGACAGTTTGGACACGACACCAGCTATCACTGTCGGCTTTAGCGCGCTGTGTCCTTTGGCAAGCCATAGGTCTAACAAGCGCTGGGCTTCGCTTGGCGCTTGGACGTTCAGGACAGCAGCAAGAACAACGCCCGTTAGGTTTTCTATTTCGTAGTCGTCTGCGGTCGTGGCCACGCTGAGCGCAAGGAGGAAACACGGCTCGACAGAGGGGCAGCAATCAGCGGTGTAGGCTGGTTCGCATTGAGCAAGCTTTCGCAGATGTTTATTCAGCTGCAGTCTGAGCGCGTGTGTTGAGTACGTGTTGTCGAGAAAGCCACGCAATGCAGTCTCCAGCGGCTCACACATGTTGTTCTCGTCGAGCTGGAAGTGGCGAAAGAAAGAATGTTTGGCCTGCGGGGCGGGTCGTGTTTGGCAGTTTGGCTCACGTGCGCTGTCACACGACAGCCTGTCCTTGCCGCGTGCGACGCTGCAGAATCGCTGCACATAGACGCGTCGTTTGGTGCACTTCTGTCAACAGCAGCAGTAGTAGCAGTAGCAGCACCACCACCGCCACTATCAACAACATAAACAAAGACAGAAGTGGATAAACAGCAACAGCACTTCATTGTTCGATGCGTGCACATGCACTTCATCTAGCTAGCAGCAATGCTATGCACAGCAATCACTGTATCCACATCCACAGGCTCAACGAAAACACAGGATCGACTGCCAATCGATCATATTCTTTCAGTTCCCCCATTTTCTCTTCAACCCTCTGCTCCACTGCTCTGCGATGTCGACATCGTACCATATCTTTTTCGTCACCTCGCTGAGTGCTGCATACTTCTTCACCGTGGCGTCCTTGTCTAGACCGTCTATATACTCAATCCATCCACGGATCACCCTCATATATTTGGGCTGCATTCTCGCTGCACCAGCTATGTTTGCCTTCCTCTCTTCCGGTGATGTGGCCGATGCATTCGGCTGCATGATGCGACGATGCGACTCCATCAGCTTCGGGACCAACAGCCGTGCGACAAAGTCATCTGCACTGGCATACGTGTCAAATGGCACATCCGGATAATCAGTCCTAAAACTGGCCATGACATCCGGATGAAGAGGCGTCAAGAACCGCGCTAAGCCATTGCCATTCGTTCCATGTATACGCTCCACCAGCGCCACTGCATCTGGCAGCAGGAAATACTTTATAGTGTGCACCAACAGTGTCGCAGTTAAGAGGCCATAGGGTTCAGGCTGTACAAAGCCAAGTATCGCCATCGACAGCCGGAAGTCGGGAGGAATAGTGGTAGTGTCTGTGGTGGTGACTGTAGTGGTGGTGGTGGTGGCAGTTACTGCTCCAGGTATTGCATTCTCTTGAGACTGCTTTGCACGCGTTATAGCAGCAGCGTACACCATGGCAGAAGGAATGCTGTTCAGCGGCGACTCCTCCCACGACTTCTCTCCTTTCCACACCATGAGATCGATAAATTTGTGCAGCATGTACTTTGATCTCCTGGTTGGTTTTCGACCATAGAGCTTCTGGACACCTAGACGGACCATGGTGTTGGGCGAAGGATGGGGAATGACATTTGCAGTCAGTAACGGTGTCATCTGAGTGAGATCAAAGTTATTGTGCGGATCGGCAGATATGAAACGGGTGTATGGATGGGTGGGGCGGAAGAACCGCAACGTCTCAGTAGGCGGGACGAATGGGCCATCAGCCAGCAAGTTGCCTTGTTGATGCATCTGTTGGTGTGCTTGATAATACTCTTGATGCCTCTCCACAACATAGCCCAACACTTTCTCCCACGCATATGATGGTAGTTTGAGGTAGGCAAGTGCGGTGGTGGCGATGTCCATGTGCTTGGTGTGCGCTTCGTGGATGGCACTGCCAAGGTCTCCGTCGAAGGTGGAGTCGATGGCGAGACGTGCAAGGTATTTGAAGCTGTCCATGGCTGTAGAGCCCACAGTTATCCACTCCTCTTTAGACAGGTCAGCGGTAATGGTCGGGCGCCACACCAGGAGCCCTTCTTTGTCGGGGAGGGTGGTGCCCTCCAGTGGCACGCCAGGGGGCAGTGCGCTCTGTAGGATCTCTTTGATGGCAGTGTCCAAGCCTGGTCTGTCTATGTCACTTTGCAGGAGGGTGTGTATCCCTGCCACACCGTGTGCAGACAGAGAATGGGGCGGTGATGTGGGTGTGGATGGCGGTGGATGGCGGTGCATAGCGGGGTGGTGCGTTGCTGAGTGAGGTGTGGAGATGCTCGTGGTGGTAACATCGTGGTGGTGATTATTGTTATCGTGTGTGTGTATGTTTTGTGTGTATGCGTCGTGTGTGTTCTGCATGGCTGTGGCAACAGCAGCCGCCTGCAGCAGCGCGAGTGTCGACAGCAGACGCATCGCAGCGCCAGAAAGAGAACAAAACATTGCCGGTCCACCACACGAACCGCCCGGACCACAAGCGCACAACGTGTCGCCCCCGATAGCCCCAAATTCGCCAGAACAACGTGCTAGCTATGCTAGTGCCGTCTCAGATAGCGAAAGTACGGTGCCGAGTAGGGCTCTCCACGGGTCAGGCCGCTTTGCAATAATGGTGCGCCAAACACTCATAGCGACTTACAGCGAAGAGCGAAGGAATGAAGCCGGAAGAACAAGATTTTTTAACACATGGGGCGTGAACAACAAGCTTGCTAAGCGAAGCGAATTGGACGACGAAAGGATGTGCTTTATCAAAGCACTTGATTTAGCACACAATAGGCTAATGTAGTAGCGGGCCAGGCCCACAGTGTCGGACGAATGTCAGACAATAAAATACTCAGCACCGAAAAAAACAATCGCCGGGTGGTTGCGACACCACTGGGCCAGATGGCTTGGCACTGGCAGCAACGCCACGACCCTCATCGCCAGCACACACACCGTGGTTGCAGTCCCCGCTCAATCACGATACGTTGATGTGTGATGCATCGACGCACTGGATGCAGGTGTTCACAACAACTGCTATTCCCCAACCTTGTGTTGCTGCCAATGGCAGTGACTGCAACAAGCGTCATTCAGTGCAATAGCACAGCACACAGAGCAGAGTGGCAAGGCTGTGTAGTACAATGCAATGCAGGCACACACACCACATCAGCATACCCTTTTGTCACTCCGCAGTAGATATGCCTGTGCTAGTTGCACGGTTGTTCCACAGCAGAAAAACAAAGTATTCCAACGGTGTATGCATTACTTTGCTGGATGTAAGCAAGGAGCAGGTGGCGCGATTGGGAGATAGTAGTGGTCTTCGTTGACCACATCGGGTGTCCATCGTTGTCATGGCCATCATGCACCTCCACTACTGAATGTGGCATCACTACGACTACCACACATCCAACTCACGATAGGTAGCACGATAGTTGTTATAACATCTTTGCAGCAGCGGGACATAGGCAGAGCGGAAGCAGAGGTGTCTGGCAAGCATGGTGGCAGTGGTGGCAATGGTGGCAATGGTGGCAGTAGCAGTACGCATGGCACAGGCAAGCAGCAGAAGGAGTAGCCAACAACGATGTGAGTGCATGTCTGCGCACTGCTCACACTGCGCTTCAGGAAGTACTCAGACTGGCGCATACCAGCTGCTTGCTTATCACAACTTCTTACCTCCACCACACCTCTGCTTCATCCTCCTCCTCCTCCTCCTCCTCCTTTTCTTCTCCTTCTTCTTCGTTTACACGTGCGTGTATGTATGTGTGATGCGAGCACCCGTTGTGGTTGAAGGAGGCACAAGGGCATGGTGGTTGAAGTGGTGGGGCCTCTGTCGCGCGTGTCTTCCGAACACACGCTCATGACTGAAAAACAGGCCCTTTTGCAGGATGAGAAACAGGATGAGAACAAAACGGCCAGCAAGCTAGGCGCTTCGGATATCCAAGTAAGGACAATGCATTTCTAACGGCTTACACTGCGGAAAGGGCATTGTTTTGCTGATATTGCTGTGTAAGCATGCTCTGTCAGCCTCCATTCCCCGCCACTACCCCCATCCGCTGTCACTGACCCGCGCGTGCAGACACGCTTCAGGGCGTGCCGCTAGGGCTCAGCTTCGGCAGTGTGCCATTCTTGCTGAAAGAGCAGTTGTCCTATGCACAGCTGGCCGTGTTCTCGCTGGCCACCTACCCCTATAGCCTAAAGCTATTTTGGTCCCCTATTGTAGACTCGGTCTATTTCCCCAGTTTTGGGAGGAGGAAAACATGGATTGTACCCATACAGCTGATTATCGGAGCACTGCTACTATGGCTGGGTGCGAATGTGAACAACATGTTCTCCCACGTAACTTCCTTCCCCCTTCTACCACCTCCTCCTTTCTCGATCCACTACCAACCACCCTTTCCCTTTCCCTTTCTCCTTGGCCGTCTTTCCAGCTGGAAGAAAGTACGACCATCTACTATATCAGCGGCATCTTCTTTTTGCTGGTCTTTCTCAGTGCGACACAAGGTATGTCCCTCTTCCCTTCCTCCCTCCCTCTCTTTTCTTCGCAGCTCAATCTGCATAGACATTGCGGTGGACGGTGCGTGTGAGACGTGCGGGGGAAAGGCAGTCAACGACTGTGTCTCTAAACGGTGCTAGGATGGGCCTTAACACTATTGTCCAAGGAGCAACTGTCCTACGCGTCTACTGCACAAGCTATCGGGTTGAACACCGGCTACTTTGTGTCGTTTACCATTTTCCTGGCACTCAATTCGGCGGATTTCTGGTGCGTGCACCCATTTTGCCACAGCGGACCTGACGTGAAAAGCAATAAGTATTTGCGCGGCGTGCCAGCGGACATAGGATTGCTGACGCTGGACTCGTATTTAACCTTCTGGGGGTATTGCTACTGCATTGCCACCCTGCTTCTACTGCTCAAGCATGAGGTTTGCCCTTCAGCTTACACCTTTCTCAACAATAGGATGACGACATAGCGGAAGAGGACCAGCTGGGAATTCGCGAGTCGTACTACACCATGGCACAGCTGATGAAGCTCCCGCGTAGCGCAGTGGCATGCTTTCTCGCCCTCACTCTCATCGCTAGACATGCGGAAGTTTGTGATAGTGCTGATGGTGGCCAAACTGGGATTCATCACCAATGACGCGGTGACTGGGCTGAAACTGCTGGAGCTGGGGTTCACAAAAGAAGACCTTGCGCTCACTGTGTTGATCGATTTCCCGATACAAATCATATTTGGCTATCTGGCAGGTAAAGTGTGCCGTACCGTTTCGCTCCTCCGTCTCACGCTCAATCACAGCTAAGTGGAGTCAGGGTGAACGACCACTGCGGCCGGTAAGACGATCATTGTGGCCATCAGCTCTGCTCACCCATCCGCTCACCCACCCATTCGCCAGTGGCTGTATGCGTTCGTTGGTCGACTCGTGCTTTCCATTGTCGGGATGTTGATCGTCTACAACTTCCCTGCGAAAATGACTTCGCTGTACTTCGGTACGGTCATCCTGGCCACGGTGGTCAGCTCGTTTACCAGGTGCGTGCGCGTTCACATGTCGGCAGTGTGGAAACGAACGACGGTAGTACTGTGCAGTTCGTGTGCATCAGCGCATTCGTCACCTCCATTGCTGATCCCGCCATCGGCGGCACATACATGACCGTACGCGCGTATTGTTCGCACGCCGCGCTAAGCACACTAGTTCCTCAATACGCTTAGCAACTTTGGCGGTACATGGCCTAAGTATTTTATTCTGGAGGCTGTGGAGTATTTGACCGAAGGACATTGCTACAAGAACCAGACAATGCTGACAGGTATACTTTGCCTCGCACGCTTACCATACGATTGCGGTGTATAGGCAGCTCCTGTGCAACGCAAGTAATGAAAGAGCATTGCGAGAAAAACGGAGGGTCTTGTGTGATTATACAGGACGGGTACTACTACGTGAACACGGCAATGGTTGCGCTCGGCACAGCCATCTTCGTCGGGTTTATTTGGCGGGAGATCCGGCGCCTGGAATGTAATCCTTCCCGTGTGCTGCGTGTGCTATAGACCTGTGCTCACGCGCCTGTACACAGTGATACCGGTATCGCAATGGACCCTCAGCAGTGCCAAAGCCAAGAAAGAATGAAGCCAGCCTTAGTCATAAGGTTGAGATGAAGCAGTGATCCTGGGCGACGACAGCCGCCATCTACGTTATTTAGTTCGTGAATAGTTGAACGGATGGATGAATGAATGAATGAAACGAGAGTTTCACCACTCGATCACAGCGAGTTCACGTGATTTCATCTAATGCTCATTTTCACTCTCAAACGCGCTGCATAGCAAAACAGTTGTAGGCGCAACTGCATGGCACCAGCACAATGGGGATGTATGTGTGGGCGGGTGGACGGGTGGACGGGTGGATGGACGTGATGCGCTTGCATCTGCTGCGATCACACGGACACAACAATGTGCTCGAGGACACACTACTTAATCCATACACAATTGCAGACCACGCATCGTCGCTCCACCATCAGCACAGGCTGTCAAGCGATAAGTCGCCCACCACTGGAAGAGGCAAAGAACAACGCATTTCATTGCGCATCGCTAGCAACTACTGACGGAAAACACTCCAATGTGCACGCACAAAGACGACAAATGTAAGCAGAAGCAAGCAGTGCAATTCAGACATAAGATGTGTTGCTTCTCGTTCAAAACGAGCAGTATTCTGTTAGTAGTAGACACGCTCACAAAAATCGTATTTGTACTCCCACCCCTTGGTTAATCATATGGTATTTAGTATTAGCATGCGCATCCGTTCTCTCCTTCTGTAGTGGTTTGGTTTAGCTTCACGTCGATCACTACACAAGCGGATGCATTCAGAACTGGTGGCAGCAGACGTTATTTCACTCACTCTGTGTTGCACCCGACTCGTGAGCAGGCTGGTCCATCCCCGGTAGTGCTTGAGCAATCTTCCGAAACAAGGGCTTCACATTGTAGCCGGCTTTCGCACTGGTTTCGATGAACATCACGTTAAACTCGGTGGCCTTTCGCTCGCCTTCTTCGGTGGATACTTGCCTTCCTCGATCAACGATTGCCGCGGAGGAGGAAGCACGCGCCAGTTACCTTTTGTCGGCGAGATCGGTTTTGTTGCCCACCAGCACCACAATGACATCGTTGCCCCGCTCTGTTCGCACGTCGTCAATCCATTTCTCAGTGTTGTTGAATGAGTTCTTATCTGCGAACCACAGCGCGCGTGTCAGGCACAGCACACAGGCACTCCCACAGCACGCACTTGTGATATCGTACACCACGACCGCGACTGACGAGTCCCGGATATAGCTGGGAATCAGGCTTCGAAAGCGCTCCTGTGCAAAGGCGTATGCGAAAGCGAATGAGCGAACGGAAAGGCACTCCACATCCTCTCCCGGGAAACGTCACCACCCGGTGCACTACTCTACCTGGCCTGCAGTGTCCCAGAGCTGCAACCGCACGGTACGGTCCTCCAAGTACATTGTCTTGGACAGAAAGTCAATACCGATGGTGGCCTAGTTCGCATAGATCAGCGAGTGGCTTGAGGCATGAGGGTGGACCTGGTAGGTGTTGTCGAAGGTATCGTACATGAAACGAGTGATAAGCGATGTCTTCCCGACTACCCCCGCTAAGCAACAGCGCACACACGCATCTGCGCACCAGACTGTTCCCCCAGAAAGACAAGCTTAAACTTTCGCAGCGGACTAGCGTCGTGGCTGGTCATGTGAGGCGGTGAGGCAGTAGGTGGTGAGGTGGTGGAAATTCGTGCGACTGCTTCTAGCCGCCGACTCTGAAACCGGTGGAGCCACGCTGACATGTCGACTTTGTTTGGCTCATTGAGCAAGTCGCTGAACAACAAGAAATTCGTTGCCGACAGTAGGCCCCGGCTAGGCGATGTCGCTGAAAAGTGCAGTTGCGCTTCTGGTGATCTCCCAGGTGGCCATGTACTACGGGTTGAAGTACATCTACAGCAATCTCCATCCGCAAAATGCACGACGCAAGGAGAACCAGACGAAGAGCCGAAAGACCCTGGGGCGTTTAGGGGTGCGTGTGTGCGTGTGTGTGTGCAGTTAGCATGCCAGTCCTCACCACTTGCGCCGCAGATCAACCACATGAAGCTTGACCAGTACGAGGAGGTGATTGCCGGAGAGCTGGTGCACCCGGAAGATATCGACGTAGAATTCTCCAGTAAGCGGCTCGCTGACGTGGCAGCACTGCTGAATGCGCATCCGCATGACCACAGATATCGGTGGTCTAGAAGGCATCGTTCAGGATCTGCAAGAATCGGTCATCCTGCCACTCACCCATCCTCATTTATTCGATACCGGATCCAAACTGCTTGGCGGCCCTAAAGGCGTTCTTTTCTACGGCCCACCAGGTATCCGCCTTTTTGTCGTCTAAGTCACTGATGGAGGAAGGATGTGGAAAAACCATGTTGGCAAAAGCATTGGCCAAGGAGTCCGGCGCTAGATTCCTGAATTTACACATTTCCACAATGACGGACAAATGGGTATGTTTCTCCGGAATAAACAGACCCGTGAAACGTGTGCTAGTTCGGCGAATCAAACAAACTGGTCAATGCGCTTTTCAGTTTGGCCAGAAAGCTGCAGCCAACTATCATTTTTATCGACGAGATCGACTCTTTTCTACGGGAACGCAAGAGTAACGATCACGAAGCAATGGCGATGGTGAAAGCGGAATTCATGAGGTACACACACTGGTGTCGCTACACTGCTGTACGTCGTCACCGTCTCATCATGTGCGCCACAGTCTATGGGACGGTTTGTCGTCGGATTGCGATCAGCGGATTATTGTAAGTGGTGGCGCCTGTCTGGTGCATCTCTCACTCGTGTCTCCTTTCTCCAGGTGCTTGGTGCTACCAATCGTCCCAACGACATTGGTGAGTATGGCAGTGGGTGAGCGTGGCGGTAGGAGTGCTGGAAATCTGACGTGTGTCGCTGCAGACCCTGCGATACTGCGACGGATGCCCAAGCGATTTCCCGTGAAGCCTCCAAACGCAGAGCAGCGAAAGCGAATACTGGAGATTGTAAGCTGACCCGAAACTGCATCCACGCTGACGGCAGTCGTGCAGATGCTGAAGGGAAGCAAGGTTGAGCCAAATCTGGATTACGAGCGTCTTATCGGGGCCACCGATGGCTTGACTGGTAAAGCTACCTCGCGCATCCTGCTCACACAGGGCAAAGGAAGTGATCTGCGAGAGCTGTGCCGTGAGGCAGCCATGCTTCCCGTGCGCGAGCTAATGCGAAACTCTCGAAACATGGACAAACTTGATACGGATGCGATGCAGGTAGCTTTTCGCACTCAATGTCTCTACCGATACACATACACATACCCACACCATAGAATGCCCAAACGAGGCCAATACGCCTAATCGACTTTATCACCACGCTCTGCAACACGCAGAAACAGCGTGAGCACGAAGCCGCTGACTACGCGGACGCGAAGTTCTATCGTGTTTGAAATGGTGCATGCTTTGGGCTACGAATGCAGACTCCCGTGAGAACTGCATCGCACATAGGCTCCTTTTGGCAATGAAAGTGGTACTGCATCGTCGCGTAGTAGGACAAGAGAAATATGCTTATCACTTCAATGTAATGATATTGGTTCATCATTTTTGCAACACTGGAATCCAGTGGTTACACAGTGTGTAAGCAGTACATTTTCTCTAAGAGTGTGGTGTTCTCTTGTATGTATCCACCAAGCGCCAGTCATCCAAGTTGAGAGTAGAGCAATGCACACTTTCTAGACAGCAGGTGTGCTCATACACCCGTATGCCGTGTTTTCCATGCACAGCTTTTGGCAGTTGCAAGGTTTTCTCGCTTCTGCGGACGTGCTTTGGAGGTGTGAGTGAGGATGTTGCGCCGTTCGCCACTGCTGTGGGCAAGACAATTCTGCGCCATGCCGAACACGCCTTGCAAAGCAACCAACGAAACGATCGTTTATAAGCACGTTTACATGCTACCAAAGCACAACCGTCCCTGTTTGTTTACCAGCATGACCGGCAAAGAGCTGATGAGTGTTTTATCGGCGCACCGCTTCCGTTTCAACACCGACTACTATTTGCTGAGCGTAAAGCCCTGGTATCCTAATCCAAAACATCATCCCATCGGTAGGCTGCTGCTTGCGTGCGTGCAGTGCAGACGTTGACTCTGACAAGCATACGTCTAGACAAGCGAACTGGTGTGCGCAGTGTGCTGCCTCGCGTTTCGTACTCGATCGCCAAGAGCGTGGAGAGGCGCGCGGTGATGCGAAAGCGTGCCCAGCGGCGATTAAGAGCGGCAATGGAGCTGGCATTCCCGGGCCACGGTCTGCCGGGTGAGTGCTATGGTAGCGTTGCCTTCCACTAACAGCAGCGTCTTCTCTGGCCACACCGATCTAGAGTGCGACTATGTCTTTAATGTGCGAGAGAAATGCCTTACCAAGAAGATGTCAACGCTCACCAGGTCACTGGTGGAAGTGTTTGCTAAGCTAAAGATGCAGCATCTTGGCCAGTCAGCAGCAGCAGCAGCAGCAGCAATAGCACGAGCCAAGCCACGTCGTTAGAAAGTGCAGCTTTGCTGCTCGTTTAGCGGCAACAGAGCAGCTGCGCTCGCTGGCCGGTGGCGTGCTTGTTCGCAAGGCAACCGCAACACACACATCAGTCAATGCATAGCAGCATGGTTTCGACAATAGTCGTTCAGTAGATGTATTCAGAATTCGCACAGAGGTCCCCACTACAATGACACAAGGGAGATATGCAAATAAAGTAAGCTTCATTGGTAGCCGCCTCGCCACCCGTGCCAATGTTATTTGAGTTTGAAACCTACATCCGTTAAGCATCATCCACACACACGCACACACGCATATGCACACACACACGCATATGCACATGCACACATGCATATACACACGCACACACACGCACACACATATCCACACACACAGATTCGCTTCTTTCCATCACCAGACACATACCATATTTTTTTCGTTCATAGAACATGTCTGTTCTCGACGACCCAAGATTGATGATGCGTGGACACCCGTCTCTCTGTGCGTGCGTGTGAACAGGTTTCACATAGTGCGACGAGGCGTTACATCTTTCTCCTGCAGTGTGCACTCCTTGCAGTAGTAGGCGTCGGAAATACCGGGGCCACCGCAAATAGTGCATTTCCCCTGAAATACACCGAAGTTGCACTCGTCGCAAATGCGAACCAGTGTTGCGGGACGCACGTAGGAGTCGCAAATAACGCATTTGCCGTCGCCTAACCGATTATCGAATGGCAAAGCGTGTGGAATCAAACACGCTTACACTTTTCACACAAGCGGCCGATAGCTAAGCGACGAAAGTGAGCACACGGCAGCCGGAGTAAACGACAAACCGATGCCGGGCTGCTTGCGGCACATGATCAGATCCGGATTATGCTTTGCCATGTAGACGGGTGGAGCAGGCGGAGTGGCGAGTGTAAGCGCGAAGTCGCCAACCGAGAGCACTTTTGGTCAAAAAAGCCTGCCATGCAGTCAAGCACTGGATTTGCTTCAGCTCATCCGTCGGGCTGGACGGTGGGGCTTGCCGCCGACGGACGCACGTACTACTTCAACACCTTCACCAACGAGTCGGTGTGGGACCGCCCGTCAGAGCTTGGTCCAGATGGTGCCGCACGAGCGGGGGATGGGAAGAAGAAGAAGAAGGACAAGGACAAGGACAAGGACAAGGCGAAGGAAATGTATATATGGCCAGAGTGCAGAGAAACGCTTGACATTTTAGGACATCTATTCCAGGCACTTTATGGAAACTGGTGACCACCAAGAAGGGGAAGGACTTCTACTTCAACACCGAAACACGTCAGTCAGTATGGAGCATACCCGAAGGGTTGGAAGAGCCACTACGGAAGTTTAAAGAGGAGCAACGAGTGAAGGCCCAGGAAAAGGCGGAGAAGGATGTGGCGGACAGAGCGTTGCAGATGACGCTAGACGAGGAGGCAGCTGCGACGAGGAAACGCAAGTTCGACACTGATGTTATCCAGGCTGAGAAGCGTGCCTGCCCCCCGCAACAAGGCACAGAAATGACCGAAGCTGATCTTGAATGGCAACTGCAGCATATGGAAGAAGAAGAAGAGCTGCAGCAGCAGCAGCTTGTGGATGGAGACGCGTCAGTAGCTGGCAATGTCGTTGCGGCGGAGGATCCAGTGGAGGATCCGGTAGAGGCTTTCAAGGTGAGCGAGTGAGCAGAAGACGATCGAACGTATCGCCTCACACTCCGCATCAACGGGCTAGGCATTGTTGCGAGAAATGGAAGTGTCGCCATTTGGTGCTTGGGAATACGAACTTCCCAAAATCCTACATGATGCTCGTTACAACGGTATTCTCGCCGTGCATACATCGCTTCTCTGACGTGTACAGCCGTTAAATCGCTGCACGAGCGCAAAAACATTTTCGACAAATGGTGCAAGCACCGTGTGGTGGAGCTGCAAGAAGAGCGCAAGACAATCGGCAAGGTAGGAGCTGGCGTTGCCACTGTCCACCCCACACCACACCACCACACGCTCACCCAACACCAGCAAGCGGGTATTGAGCGATACCAGCAGCTGCTGAAAGAAACAATACGACACCCGAAACTCAAGTGGGAGGATTTCTCGCGACGCCATCGGAAAGACGCGCGTTTTGTCGCACTGGATGCACAGGACCGTGTCCGTCTGTTTGACGAGTTCATGCGCGAATTGCGAGGAGAGAAAGCGCAAGGTATACTTCTGACCCTCTCTTCGGTGATTTCCATGCGCTTACCGGTACTGCGGTGTTCTAGAGAAACCGAAGTCAGAGGGCGAGCTGCGTCATTCGTTTTTTGCCCTCCTTCGCGAAACACCAGCCATCACAGAAAAGGCTTCGTGGATTGGAGTATGCTTGGACATGCGCTCGTATTGTCTTAACCCTCCTCGCTAGTCTCAACTGCTGGTGGATCAGGACGAACGATACCGCGCGATACACAAGCCAGAGCTGCGGGAGCTGTGGTTTTGGGAGTATGTACGACAACTGCGCCAGGCCAATAAGCCAGAGCCATTGGAGGACAAAAGAAAACAGTACGTCCGTGCTGCACTCGTTTATTTCACGAACTCGGGGCTAGACAAGAAGCCAGTATTCGCGAACGCGAGGAACAAGTGCGTAGAGAGCGTGAACAGTTGCGCCGGGAGCTGGATCGTGGCCGTGCAGTTTATCAGCGCGAAGATGCCACCAGAACGTTCCAATCGTTGTTGGTGGATCGCGTGCGAGATCACCGGGTATGCTTGAAGCACGCGACGATCTGTCTGACACGGGTGTGGTGTGTGTGCGTGCTGTGTCGCAGATCGATTGGGTAGAAGCGGAACGAGGCATGGCGGCAGATGCACGCTATCGGGACATCATCAAGCTTCTCAAACCAAACCAACTCCATTCACTTTTCGACCAGCACACACAGGCACTGTATCGCGGCCGATTGCACGACTTCCATTTGCTGGTGGATTCGGTGTCTTCATGGCACGACACGTGGGACACAGTTTGGCCGAAGATCCGAGAAGAGGCGCGGTGTCATCGTTTGGTGGATGAGAGCGAGGAGCTGGAGCCGGTCGTGCACAAGACATGGATACAGCACCGCAACGACCGCGAACAGTCGGCACGCGACGAGTTTTGGGAAATGCTGCGGGAGAGTAAATATCTTGCATTCTGGGCTCGTGAAGGAGGAGTGTCGTTTAGCAATGCGCAAGAAGCGCTGAAGGTCGGTGCACATGGGAATGGGAATGGGAATGAGAAGTGGGTTGTACTTACGAACTGCGATGCTGTCTAGGATGACGGACGGTATTGTGCATGGGATTGCCGACCAGAGGAGCAGCGGAGAATGGTGGAAGAACATCTGCGCGTACTTCAAGCGCAGATGGGGTCGGAGGGAGGTGTGCGCGAACGACAAGAAGTGGCAGAGCGTATTGAAACCTCACGCGCAGATCAAGTAGATATTGAGCTATAGAGCTGCGAGTTGGGATAATGGATCAGGCGTTCGTCCATAGAAGTCAACAGCTCGCACAGTAGTGTTGTCTTTGTGGTCGCCAAACACCTTGCTGCCACCTTCATGCACACCACGTCGACGTCCCCAGTAGGCACGCAGCAGGGTGTTGGGAGGACCAAGCGAGTTCAACCACTGCTCGTGCTCATTCAGGATGGCTTGTGTTGTGGGCAACTCAATTGCCAGATAGGGAACAGGTATTTTTACAGGCTCGGCAGCTGGTTTTGGTGGTGGCGGCGGTGGTGACGGCAGCGATGGCAGCGGTGGCAGTGGTGGATCAGTTGTTTCCTTGTCAGGTGCTGGTGTTTGTTTGGATACATGATCTTTGTTCGTTGGCGGCGGTGCAAGCGAAGACCGTTTTAGCTTGTGCGACGGCTGATTGTGGCGATGGCTGGATGGCGCGAGTTTCCTTTTCCGCTGGTTGGTCATGCGGAGGAAGCAGACGTGACTCATGGTCTCCACGAATGCCACCACGCACCTGGTCAACTTCAGTGCTCCTTCCTCAAAAGAACAGCTCGCCTTCCCCGCTTGTCCCCGCAACGAGGGATCAGCACGAACACACGACTTGGCTTGTGGTTGAGGTGTGCAGATCAGGCTGTGGTGCCGTGCTGAGTTGTATTGTTTGTAAACAGTGGTGAGGGGTGTCGCAGATGCTCTCATCTGCCTATGTGGTAGTCAAGCTAAATAGTGCTGTGATGTGGTTCGATGTGATGTGCGTCGATCCCCGACAGCATGCTCTTCCCTCGCCCAGATGTGTCCACGCGCGTGCACTTCATTAGCAAGTACCTTGTTGTCTGTGGTTGCTTGGCATCGGTGGCCATGCACCTCGCTGGGCTAGCAACAACAAACACTCGCCCACTAAAGCGGGAAACAGGCCCTGACCAACAGCAATTGCACTCTCTCACACCGCATACACGCCCGTCGCCCCGTCCACGCCATGGCCGCCACTTCAGCTGCCGGTGCAGTCATGGCATGGCTGCTGCTGGCTCTCCTTGTTCTTATCTTGATAGTGTTCATCGTCTTGATGTTCACCTTGCCTCGCTGCAGAGCCGCTACAGCACTGCAGGGTGTCACGCTTGTCCTGATCGGCTCGCTCGCCGGCTGTCTGCTTGTAGCACACACCCTGCTGCGCGATATACTCGACACGTCCTGTACACTGACCCTGTGGGCAACCACCGTCCTGCTTCCCCAGTGGGAGCTCGTTATTCTTGCCCGCGCATGGCATCTCACACGACTGCACCAACAAACCCAACAGCGACTAGACGAGGTTCTCACGCACATCGATTTGCAAGACGAGGTCGACTCTGGTCTCAGTCGATCCCGCCATGCCATACAGAAAGGCGCGTTCATGGAGCTGTTCACGGCTGACGCGGTGAAACGAAAATGTGTGCAACAGCTCATGGACAGTGGTGTTGCTATCACTTCCGTCTCTGGCGACGCACACCAGCACCATCGTCAAAACGACAACAACCACTCGTTGTCGAACTGGAAACGGCGTTGGCGGTGTGCGTCGGAATGGGACCTCGTACTGTCCTTGTGGGTAGTCATGCTGGTGCTACACTGTCTCCTCGCCGCCATCCTCACTATTCTCCAATCACCCGTGTCTGACGGTCCGTTCGACACGTGTGTCCAGAGCAGCACATTGGCACCTGCACATGCGCTGGCTGGCGTTTACGCCTTTGTCCTTACTCCGCTTGCCATGTGGCGTTGGCAGACGCTGGAGAACACGCGTCATGTACGGCATGAGATCTTGATTGCCCAGCTTTTCGCTGTATGTGCTCTTGTGTTGGAGATCTACATCCACCACGGTCTTACACCTATGGCTTTGCACACGATGATCGGCATTGCTCCAAGCGGGCTGTGGACCGGTCTGCTGCTCATACCAGCTGTGCTGATACTAAACGTCGGCTCCGCATGGAACGCGCTGCATCGTCCTCCTTCGGAACCACACGCTTGCACAATGCTTGCTAACTTCGACACCGTCACATGGAGCAATCCACACAGCACCCTCCTGCTAGAAGAGTACCTGCGCGATCAACAGAACCTGCATGCATTCAAGGAGTTCAGCATACGCGACTTCTCCGTGGAAAACATCTTATTCTGGTCCAAACTGGAGCAGCTGCAGCATGACGTCCTCCTCTCTCACGGCATGGACTCGAACCGCTATCAAACCCAACTGCATGAACTCTACCATCACTTCATACCTCCTAATGCTCAATTCCATTTGCGATGCCTGCACGCTTCCACCCGGAAATGCGTGACCGAACACTTTTACAACGGCACGCTTGCTGTAAATGTGTTTGGCTGCGCACGACAAGAGGTGGCCCAGATGATGTGGCTGGACACATGGCCCCGATTTGTCATTGAGCGACGAGAGATGCGGTCCCTGGCCTATTCTGACCATCACTTCGGCTTCTAGCCTTGACACGCAAAACAGCATTGGTATCCTGTGTCCAGAGTAATAAACATATAATAGTACGCAGCTGTTTTTCAAAGGCGAAACATTCGTAGCACCACCCATCGTCACCACCATTGTTTGCACACAACGCAGATCAAACAGCAGTGACACTTGACTAGCACAGCTAGGAAGCAAGCACTTGCAATGCACATCAAAACACACACATATCAAATAGAAGAGGTGCCGCAACACACTTGAACTTAATTCGGTTTGCAAATACATGTACACATCACGTATGTGTATCGACCCTTAATCATAGATGCTTTATAGATGGCCATCTACCGGTTCAACAAACGACAGATCACAAGGTTTCTTTCTTCTCTGAGGAGGATTGCAAGCTAAACAACATCTTCTTCGGAGCATTGGGGGTGAGATATATGTCAGCTGCATGTGTCATTATCCACCCAGTAAGCGTCTTGATAATCTTGACAAGGCCGTCCCTGTACTCATCCCTGAAGAACACGTCCGGGTTAAGCCATCGTTTGAAATACAGATCACTAAGTTCCTTCTCAATGACGCGTAACATCTTGGGGCCTCTCGCCCTCATTGTCGACATACAACCACCGGTGGCCATGTTGCCTTCCATTGGCAGCCCATGCTTGTTATGGTGGTCAATGCATCTGTGGTAAAAGAGAGTGAATGAGCAGAGTGCCTCGCAGAAAGAAGCAGGAGGGGAGAGATCTTACACTTCCTCCGAGATAAACATGAACAAATCGCGATGAAAATTCTGCAGCTTGACAGAGTACTTATAATCGTATTTGACGGCATCCTTTGCTTGGAAGAGGAAAAATCCTTTATAGATCTCTTCTTTGTTATCTACATAGCAATAAGAGAGAGAGAGAGAACGAGTGAGCATGCATTCTGCTTCACAAGACTTACCGAGTGCCTCATATTCATCAATGAGTGTACCGAGAAAATTTGTTGGAACAAACAAACTTTCGGCTACAATGCGATGAAGAAAATAGGACATTTCCGATATGTACGTTGGCAACATAGGGTTATCCTCGTAATGAGCAGTAGGCTTCGGGATATCATATTTCTTGGGTATGATTTCAAGGTACTCAGCCAGCGTAGGAGGCTCGCGCTCCCCCCTCGGAAACACCACCCATTCCCGGTCATGGTCGAGCACTTTTAGCAGTTTCGTTGTTGAGTCTTCTGCGATGTGATAGAAATATCTTGAGAGCGGCCCTTCGGATACTTTGTCTTTAGCAAATATACTGGCAAAATCCTTCGGATCAATCACTTGAGTCTTCGGGGCTAGGGGATTCTTGATCTCTTTAAACAGCGCAAGTATCGTCTTAGCCAGTGGCAGGTACTTCTCAATCTTCGGCTTTTCGTATTCTGACATGTTGCGCATTTCATTCATGCCCTTCCTTCCCCTTGCAGGCGCTTCTGCACCTTTTTCCAAGGGGGAATTGGCGTTATGTACAGCAGGAGGGACAATTGGCTATACACAGGCACATGTTAGCTCAAGTGTGTGTCCATGAGTTCTGCAAACGCTTACAGGGTGCTGTGCGTTGTTGGGATTGGGTGCAACGCGGTTTGCTGCAGGAGGACCCGCGCCACCAAGTTTGATGTTAGGGCCTAAACTTCCAATGAGGCCTTTTACAATGCCAGGAGGAGGCAGCTAAACACAAGCACAGGTTAGTATGGATGTACGCCTGTTAGCTTTGCAACGACTTACAGGGTGCTCTGCGTTGTTAAGGTTGGGTGCAACGGGAGCTGTTACAACGCGAGGAGGAGGCAGCTAAACACAAGCACAGGTTAGTATGGGTGTGCGTCCA
>QZWT01000113.1:0-32952 GCA_004114315.1 Cochlonema odontosperma | reverse complement strand
GTGCAGTATATGGATCGACTAACGCGAGAGGGGCTGCTGCTGCATTGTTGGATACCTAGGGTTGCTGCCGTACGATGTTATTGTGGGGAAACTACGATACCGCATGGACCAATACGACACCCAACTGCAGCGGCTTCGTTTGGAGCAAGCGCAGCGGGAGCGAGAGCGCGAACTGCGTGCTGACCAGGACCGGGCGTACGAGGCCAGCTTGCGTGCCGATCAAGAGAAAGTACGCGCAGCTGGACACGCCACTTCTCACTCACTCCCTCTCCCCTAGGAAAGGAAACTGCAGGCAGAGCGAGACCTGCAAGCGCATACTAAACGGCTAGCCATGGTAGCACACCCGTCCATCTGCCCTTCTCCACAGCTGACCGCCCTCTCCCCTCCCTTCCCCTCACCCTCCAGCTCAGAGAACAGTATCGGCGGTTCTTGAAAACCACCGTTCCCGAAGAGCCAATTGCCAATGAGCCGGACGTCACGCAGCTCTGCTTCCGCTTTCCCGATGGTCGCCGCGTGGTCAGGCGGTTCCGGGGAGAACACACACTGCGGGTAGGCCGATGCCCCTCCCCTTTCCCTCGTGCAGTGTATCACGCACGCAGGATGTATATGCATTTGTCGATACAATAGATGTGCCAGCGGAAACACAAGAGGATGCAGCAGCCCAGCCGCCTGCTGACAGCTTTACGTACACCTACGGCGTCACGCTAGCAACCACCTTTCCTCGCCAGCAGTTCCCGCCTGACACGCTCGACCAGCCTGTCTCTAGCATTCGCGAGTGGTGGCCAAACGCCAATCTGATGGTGGAGATCCGCGGTGCGGAGCAGGCGTGAGGGTGGTGTTAAACGCGACTAGGCGCACGTGGTATTATAGCCTTTATTGCTAAACCCGTCTATACTTCGTTCATGGCGACGTTGGCAGGCGCTACCATGTCGCGTACGGCCTTTTTCCAATTCAACCTACATCTCATTCTTTCCGCCACCGCATTCGCACATTTCCTTGTCGGCTTGGTGCAGATAGCACGAGCGTTGCATCGCCGTCGCCATCACAAGCGACGACACCACACACCACCTCCCCGCCCACTCTCTTCCCCCGCCTCTTCTCCCACCCTGCTCTCCTACATCAACCACTATGCCACCGCTAATGTGCTCGATCAGTCCAGCCTTCTCCTTGCACTCGTTACCGTGATCGCTGGGCTTGTACTGAGCGCGGTGGATATTTCCCACTTCTTTATCTTCGACATGTCCTGTGCGTTTCTCGCGTGGTCTAATCTATTTGGATGGACTTTTGTGGTAGCTTGCTGGCAGGTGCAGTTGTTCGGCTGGTTCCGTCGCTGGTGTCTTTCTGCCAGTTGGCGATGGGCGCTCCTGTTTCTGTGGCTGCTGCGTTGGATCGCTTGGGGTGTCGCCATACTACTATGGGTCACCACCACACCTTCTTCTTCTTCGCCTGCCATCGTTGTCGCCACCACTACCACCTCCTCCGGACTGCATTGGAGAATTGTTGCTGCTGCATCCACCACTGCTGTGAGTATTTGTGCGACACTTACATTTCCGTTCCCGTACTACGCTGTGATTATCGGCGAAATCATGCTGAACCTGTTCGTGATGGTTGCCATTGCCTCCATGTGGCGCGTGCACTATCCGCGTGTTCTAGAATGGCAGCGTTTGTGGCGAGAACGAAGCGTGCTCATCATGATTATCGCCGATCCGGCTGCGTATGTGATGTTGGCGGCTATCCTCGGCCAGGTCTGTCTGCTGATATCGTTCTGCTTCGTCAGTCACGCCACCTCGTTCCCTGTCATCCCTTACCGTGTGTATTGTACGTGCGCGGCGTTGCCCTTGTACCCGCTGCGCATGACTAACGAGGTGTGTGGTGGCGATGGCTGCATATGAATAGGGCTGATGACCGCAAAGCTGTATCTGATAGCACTGAAGCGAAACGATGCAATGGCCAACAGCAGCGGCAGCGGCAGCGGCAGCGGCACCGGCACCAGCACCAGTCTCCCTAAACGCTCTAAAAGTGCTTGCAACCGACAAGGTCCCGTACCTTCGGAGAAAGGCAGTGTTGGGGTTGATGCGTGTGTTGACGCGATACTGCCGAACAGCAAAATAACATCACAGCAAGGATCCTATCTGCGAACCCCCGCCACGCTTCAGCTCGACAAAACAGTGCGCGACTCTTTTTCTTCGTATCGGTACGGCAGCACGACCAGCACTTTGGGGCCAGCCGGACCGTTAACGCAGTGAAAAGGAAGGCGGAAACGACTAACGGCGCAATCATGCTGGACGGCTTATCCTTCCCCCGCACACTTCCTCATTCTCTCCCCCTCCCCCTCCCTCGCTCCCTCACTCCCTCCCTTACTTTCTTCTTCAATACCTGCATAAATATTTACGTTACGAATGTGCCAAACAGTCCACTGACAGAAAGAATTAAACATTATATTTTGAACCAGTCAAAATACGTAACTATATACACCTGTGTGGCAGCAGAAGAGAAACATGTGCTAGTAAGCCATTACCGTAGTGTTTCGACACTACCTATGACTTCTTACTGTCCGTTGCAGCATCGGCATTGACAGTGTTTGTGGCATCGATGGTATCGACAGCATTTGTGGCAGTATTTGCGTCAACATCTTCGGCAGCATCTGCAACAGTATCTGCGTCAACGTCCTCGGTGTCATGTGTAACATCGACATCATCTGTGCCATCATCTGTGCCATCATCTTCGGCATCATCTTCGATACCATCTTCACTGTCTTGCTTCTCAGCACTATCTGCTTCCTTTTCATCACCATTGCCCAACGCCTGTTTGTCGCTATCATTCGTAGATTCGTTAGCATCCGCACCATTCTCCTTTTCAGGGAGAGAACTCTTTATGTTAAGCTTCTTCTTCACCTGTGAAATCAGCTTCTTGACCTTCTTCACGACCTTTTTCCGGAACGGCACTTTGAAGGTCTTTTTCTTCTCATCCAGATCCAGGGTGGTACTCGGAGAGCCAGAAGCATCTTGGTTTGCAATATAATACACAGACTCATCTTCGCGTATGAAAGCCGTGCAGTGGCGTTGCGGCTGAGCGATCGTGCCGTCGTGCAGCTTGACGGATTTTCCAAGCTCCAACTTTACATATTTTCCAGCGAAATTCTTCACCCATCTGCCTAGACCGTTGTTCTTCACCAGCTCCTCGATTGGCAGCTTTTCATCCTCCGGATCCTCCTCATCTTCTGTTGGTGGTTTTGAATGCAACAATGATCTGATGATGTCTTGGGCCATGTCGCCGACAGTCTCCACGGTTTTGGTGACCATGTCGTTTGCCGAGTCGATGTGCTTCGCAGACTGAGTGCTTGCGAGATGGTCCAATGCCTGCGCGCCGAACTCACCGCCAGTAGCGGCCGCCTTGAGTGCAAATGCGGCAGTTGGATTCGCGACCACTTTCGACAGATGCGCTGCATCTTTGGCCACGTGCGTGACGGCAGCACGACCAGCTTTTCTGGAGATCTCCCACGACAGATGTTTCAGCATGCGCAATCCATCCTTTCCCATTTGCTGCCCTAACTTGGTGCCGAACTCGAGTACTTTTCCTTGCATCGACTTGGCGGCAGACTGCGTCGCTAACTTGCCTGCGGCGCCAACAGCATTCCCCGCAGCTGAGGCAGCGCTAGCTCCACCGCTTGCGAGCAGCGTACCACCTGCGCACGAGAACACACCCAGCACCGCACCGACAGCCACAGGGACCACCAGTATTTCAGCGTGCTCTTTTGCAATCGCCAGCACATCCTTTCCACTCCTCGGGAGTCTGATTTCTTCCTTGTTCTTCAGTTTGTTGCCGAAATGCTTGACTTCAGCGGACACACCAGCAGTGATAGCACTACTGGTGGCAGCAATGCCGTAGGCGATGTAGGGTGCGACAGGGACCAACATGGGGCCAGCCGACACGGCCAAGACAGTGGCAACGGCGCCGAAAGCAACGCCGGACGCACTGCCGATCACAAGGGCAGCGATGTCCACATTCTTTTCCCGTGCCCAACGCACAGCGCTTTTGCCGTAGTACTTGGTGACTCCAGCCACCCGCCTTGACAGTCTGATGGATCCATCGGTGAGTTCGACGAGCCTTTTCTTTTCGTCCAGCAGATCCACTGGCGCATCATCATCATCGTCACTCGCTTGATTTCTTAGCGAAGTTGTGAGCGAAGTTGTGAGCGAAGTCGTGAGCGAGGTGCTCAACGGCACTTTCAGCGAAGCCCTCGACGAGGCTCTGAGCGAAGTTTTTAGTTGTTCTTCCGACGGCTGTTCTTCTGCGGGCAGATTTGGCAAGCTCTTTGACAGCACTTTCAACGAGGCCCTCGAGGAGACTCTGAGTGAGACTTTTGGTTGCTTCCTCAGCGACTGTTTCTTCAGCGACTGTTTCTTCAGCGATTGTCCTTTCAGCGACTGCTTCAGCGACTGCTTCAGCGACTGTTCCTTCGGTGGCGGCTCCTCTTCAGCGATGTTGGACAGGTGTTCTGGCGAGCGCTGTGCAGGGGCCTTTGGCGGGTGAAGGGAGTGGCCCTTGCCGCCAAGAGAGGAGAGTGACGCCGAGGGATGGTGGGCCTTGCTGGGGTCAATGATAAAAGCATCTTGTTGAACAAGCGTTCTTGCAGCAGCAACATGTACAACACACAAGAAAACAAGAGCCAAGCGCATCGCGGATGCGCGGGTGGAAAGCGGAAGAGCAGCCGGTGGATGGTAGTTGCGCCGCGAAACTGGCGTCCCCATTCGGCGTGTGACGCCTGCGACACGGTGCGCTGCCGGAGAGAACGACAACGCGTAGGCTTCCCTTTTGCTGCTGAGAGCAACGCGGTGTGTGCCGAGTGTCGGTTTTAACATTGTCCCGTCGTGTGCGGATTGACGAGCGAGCCAGCTGCTTACAGCGGAGGTCTGGCCAGTAGATCCATCGCCACCATCACCACGAAGCACCAGATCATGAAGCGCACTGCGCTGGATGAGCAACGTGGCCATGGAAGATACACTGTTAGAGGAGAAAAGGCGCGTTCAAAAAGCCAAGGACGACATATCCTGCACACTCGAGACTACGCACAAGCACCTGCCGTATGTTCAGAGTGACTCATCCATCTGATGGCTATTACAGCCTTTGCATCTGTGGAACAGAGGCAAAAGGCTGCTTTGCGAACCAGCTGAGTGGTTTGGTTGACCTTTGAGAGTGGCAAGGTGATCACAGCCGATGGGCTGTGGAGTGAGAACAACAAGCATGCCAGTGGGAGAGCCCTTCTAGGAACCGCAGATGAATATTTGACGCATCCGTGTGCGGTGTGTAGTGTGTGGAGAAGCAAGGAAGCGAAGACCACCTTTCCTACAATGTCATGGAGGTCACATCTTGAACACAACGTGTAGAAATCAGCAAAGGCGCATTGAACGCCTATTTCGGCACCAGAAGGAACAGAAGCGATTACGATTGCGACACATGTAAGTCATTGATCATTGTAGAAGTGTTGTGCACTCACTGGCAAGCCATCTTTGTATCCAGGCCACCGTTGTTTCTGCCCCAGCATCATGCCACCTCCTACCCCAGCATCAGTACTTGCTCCACCCCATGCCTTCTGCCCCAGTACCACACCTCCGTCCCACGCCTCCTTCTCCATACCACCCCGCCACCTTCTCCTCCTCCTCTTCTTCCTCCTCCTCCTTCAATAAACACACCATCGATCATATTGCGCGCTCTACAGCAGCCAGCGTGTGGATGTGTGTGGCGGCCACTGTCGTGATGATTGGTGCGTAGAGCCGCATGGTCGATGGAAAAGTCGGTGTGAGATTCTTTTCCTTCTTCCTTCCCGCCTGCTGGCCACAAGAGAAAGCGATTGTCTTGCTGATGTCGACCACACAGCCGCGCTTACTTTCTGCTCCTTTCCAATACGCTTCTGCCGCGTCCATGTCTACGCCCGTCTCTCCCCTGCAGTCGCTGCTGGATGTGGTCGAGATGGAGCATGCGCGCCTGTTCGCCTCCTTTCCCTCCTCCCCTGTCGCCACCTCCCCTTCCACCTCCCCTTCCCATTCATGTGTGGTTTCGCATGACAACGTGTATCCCTCCCCCGATCTGCCGCCTGCTGCCATCGTCATCACCGCCCCTCCCTCATCCGCCACCACTGCCGCCGCCATTCACGACTACTGCCACGCCGATCAGCTCACCCCCTCTGCCACCACCACCACCGTCACCTGCAGGCACGGTGCCGTCGCGCAGAAAAGCTACGGCTGTGAAAAACGATTCCTCTGTCCGCCTCCGCTTGTCCACCTTTCTTCTTCTTCCAGCTGCGTGCCCAAAGTCGAGATGAGTGTGATCTGCCTGGACTCGCCTGACTACTCCCCAGTCAGCCAGAAAGGTGTCGTGGAAAAGGGTGGCCGTGCGAGCTTTAAATATCTGCATGTGGCTGGTACTGCAAAGGCTAAGTTTTGTCAGCTACGCTTGCATTTGTCCCAATCGCATCTTAAGGGCAAGATGGCCGATGCTCCCTCCGGCTATCATCCTTCCTTGCATCACACCCGCATCCAGCCGCAACTTAGCTATGAGCACCCGCATCACCTTGCCTTCCCTCCCTTCGCTGCCTCTAACACCACACTGGCCGTCTTTGAGAGCACGCCCGTGGGTATCATCTCCAAGCCTTCCAAGAAAACCACTAAGCTCACCTCTCGATCCGCTTCCACCGCCTTGTGCAGCGGTGCCGCCGTCGCCCTCTTCTCGCGCGTCAACTCCCAAACGGTGCGCACCCGCTACCTGTGCACAAACGATGTCGATGGCGCTTTGGTGGCACGCACAGACACCTGGTCTGCCTTCCAAATCCAAGTGCGACACGCATCGCCCGGCTCCGTGTTGAGATACGGTGCTGTGGTCAGACTCGTGGACATGGGTGGTGGCGAGTCGCGTGCCAGTCCGTGGATGAGGCTGCGCAAGGTCGAGAAAGGAATACTGGTGGCGCATGACGGAGACACAAAGGACGGCGGTGTCGTAAGCCAAATGCAAAAGGTTGCCCTGGAGCCATTGCAGCCGGTAGAACAGCTGCCGTCCAAGAAGCGCACTCGTCATGATCTTGATTACACAGGCACCCGCGCTGATCTCAGTGAGGAAGCGACTGTCGACGAGGAGGAGGAGGAGGAGGAGGAAGAAGAGGAGGAGGAAGAGGAGGAGGTCATACGCACACGAAAGCTACCGCTTCTTCGAAAACACCTCTCCAGCTTCTACAACCATCACAACCGTGACGACGACGAAGAAACGGAAGACGACGAAGAGCTGCTTCCGAGACGAAAGCAGATCCTCACGCCAGGAAGCATGAGCGGACGCCGCACGCCTGGATTCCCCTCTGTCCACACTCCCCCCTGCTCCTCTCCCGTCCCTGCCTCCTCCCCCTCTCGACACCAGGCGCAATCTGCTGCGCCTGCACACCAAGACGACCAGGTGACACTCCCTGCCGTTATCCCTATAGACTGGCGACGCGGTCACGCAAGAGTGGACGATTTTCTCTGCTGGACCATGATTGGCGTCGCATCGTTCGCACATACCTACACCGTGCTTTACCCCACCTCTCGGCCAGTCACACCGATACCGGTGCTGCATGGCGTGGACGTTCTTCCCGACACGGATCTGCTACGCATCCACCTGGAAGACTACACCAACGACATGCAGCTGTGGGTGAATGGAGAGTCGGTCCAGGTGCGACAAGTGTATCAAAGCCCACACTCGCGATCGCAAACCCTCATCCTCGACGTGAAAGACGTGAGCTGGCGGAAAGAGCGAGCGGAAGGCATGGAACTTGTGGACGTGAGATTGGCCCGAGATGACGCGGTGGTGTACCGGCTTGCTGATCGAGTGACGGTCATGTCCGCGTCCGTGTCCGAGCACCTACCTCAGCAGCAGCAGCAGCATCAAAAATCTTAAGCAGATATGAGGCATGCGGCGGCGCGGTAGCATGGGTTTTGATTCTTTTTTGTTTTCCGACGGTGTATGGGGCAATTTTCTTTCAACGGATGATGGAGTCGGGAAAATTTCTCTGAGCGAATGAAGATATCAATGATGATGACAGTGATGTTGGTGCGATTGATGGTTGTCCTTGCAGTTCATATGTGTTTATTCGTCGTACTTGCCATGCAACGCACGTGCTGTCCTTATCCCCGGTGGATTAGATCTTCGAATGCTGCGGCGTCAGCAGGGTTCCACTTCTCCTTTTTATAACCGCAGTTTCCCGTTTCTTTTGGCATGAATACTAGAGTTCTGAATAACAATGTTCTCACAATGTCGTGAGCTTTGATAGACAAGCCTGGTCTTGTATATTTCCTCCTTGTCAAGCCAAGCCAAGCCAAGCCAAGCCCACTGTCCAAACACCGGGTGGACAGTGGCAGACTATGACACAGCTCTACCCCGGACGCCATCCCTATTCGTCGCCCTACTTCATTGTCGGCATATTCACAGCAGATGCGGTCTCGGTTTCTGGCTGGTTTCGCCATAGCTCGGTCACCGTTTTCACGCCTGTGTAGAACCGAATGCCGCTTTGGCCATAGAAATTCACGTCGCCACGGATGCTCGCGCGACTGCCCGTGAAAGAGAACATAGGCAATGGGACCGGCTAGCACGTTTGGTTAGTTCATCGGTGGCCATCTTTCCCCTGCTCCACTACAGCCTGCACTGCACCGCACTACATCGTGCCGCACCGTGCCACACCGCATCACACCGCACCACACCACACCACACCACATCACTCTGGACTTACAATTGGTACGTTGACACCCACTTGGCCAACATCTACGCAGTCGACGAATTCGCGCGCCGTGCCACCATTCTGGGTGAAGATAGCAGTACCGTTGCCATACGGATTTGCATTGATCACTTCGACAGCTTGGCCCATAGACTCTGCCTCCAAACACAATAGGACAGGACCGAAGATCTCCTCGCGATAGCATCGCATGTGTGGTTTCACGCCGGTGATAATAGTCGGACCGACCCAGTTTCCACCTTCGCATCCCTCGGGTATGTGTGGGTTGCGGCCATCCAACAGTATAGTGGCACCCTCCTCCGAGGCACTCTCGATCAAACTTTCGATACGAAGTTTCGCTGATTCTGAGATGACAGGGCCTACGTCGCTTGTTGGATCGGTGCCTGGACCAAGCTTCAGCCTGCGCGCACGTTCCACCAGCTCAGGCATCCAGGCGTTCGCCTTCCCGACCATGACGACGGTGGACAGTGCCATGCATCGTTGACCCGCGGCACCAAAAGCAGCACCGGTCAGCTGGTTCAGTGTTTGGGCACGGTCAGCATCGGGCATCACGACACCATGGTTTTTCGCACCCAAGTTCGCTTGCACGCGTTTCCCATTGGCCGAGCCAAGCGCGTGGATGTGTGCGCCCGCTTGATCCCCACCGACAAAGGAGATGGCTTTGATAGCCGGGTGTGTGCACAAGAAATTAACGGTGCGGTGTGCGCCGTGCACCACGTTTAGACAGCCGGCTGGCACGCCCACAGCAGTGGCCAGGTCGGCAAGGAGACAGGCAGCACCTGGGTCGCGTTCTGAAGGTTTTAGCAGCATTGTGTTGCCACACGCAAGCGCAATAGGAAACATCCAGAGCGGGATCATGGCAGGGAAGTTGAAGCTGTAGGTTGGAGGTTGTTAACGTGTGGCGAGGGGAGGGGAGGGGGAAGGGGACATACGGAGTAATGCCGGCGGTCACACCCAATGGTTCACGGACTGTATAGGTGGCCATATGCTTGGCTACCGGCAATCGTTCGCCCATCAGCTGTTGCGTGATGCCACAGGCATGCTCTACTATCTCTGTTTGCAAGCACGTGAGCACCAGAAGGCTCTGCACACACAGCACACACGTCGTACGTACGTAGACCACGCAACACGTCCCCACGCGCATCCTCGAACGTCTTGCCCTGCTCCAGCGTGATCACCTTGGCGATATCATCCTACACCCCACGTGGTCGAATGGATGCATGCAACATGAGTGCAAACACAGTTGCATACCATTTTCTCACGAATAGCAAGCTGCAGGTCAAGCATCACGCGTTGCCGCGTCAACACCGACGTGTGGCGCCACTGGCGGAACGCGTGCTCAGCACTCTCGGCAGCAGCGTTCAGCTCTTCGGGCGTTGTCTCGGGGACCCGCGTCAACAGCTCGCCTGTTGCGGGGTTGTGCAGGTCGATCCAGTCGGCTGTCTGTGAACGCGTCCGTTGGCCGTTGATGTACAGTTTTGTTTCGTATCGTGGCGTCGCGGCGTGTGTGGAAGCATGGCGCCACGCACGCGTGCTACAGCCACACGCGTGAACGGATGCGCTGCGTGTATGCGGTACCAAAAACGACGGTGAGCCAGGGCGGGAATCATCAAGCAAGAAGGACGGTCACATGACCGCTGGTGCGCTCTCCCTCAACAACCGGTCACGTGCAAACCGTCGCACGCTGCAGCCCATGTTCAAGCAGGCGATTGTGCCGTTTCAGTTCGATGAGAACACGCTGTTGCTCGTCTGATCGATTGCGCTGGTGATGTGTGTGTGTCTTGCTTCCACCGCAACAGCGCAGACAGTGCCGCAGAGTGCGTGGTTGTGCTGGACACGACCACCCCGCCTGGGCAACACCCATGTGGTGCTACTTCTGCACACGGTGGTGCTCACCCAAACACAGTTGCGGAGACGAAAGCAGAGGTGGATGACCACCATCACTCCATTCTGTGCATGCACACATAGGCATCAACCAGCTGACATCATTGCTATGCGCAACAATCACTGCACTCACATCCACACATCGCCCATCAACAGTCGATCACTCTTGTCGAGCCCTCTTGTTTGCTGTTGACGCGGTGTCAACATCATCACTTCTTCCTTTCCTCTTCACTACGCGGCCACCACCCCATCCGATCCTTTTTGCTGCCGCACTGGCATCCTGCCATATCTTTGTCGTCATCATGGTGAATGCTTCACACTTCCGCAGCGTCGCATTCTCGTCCAGACCGTCCACATACTCAACCCACCCATGCACCACCTTCACATAGTTGGACCATAGTCTCACTGCATTATCTGTGTTTGCCTTCTTCTCTTCCGGTGATGCAGCCGATGCATTCGGATGCATGATGCGTTGATGCGACGCCTCCAGCTTCGGCACCAGCAACCGCGTAACAAAGTCGTCTGCACTGTTGTACGTGTCAAGCGGCACATCTGGATGTTTGGTCTTAAATTTGGGTACATCATCCTCGTCAGGAGTAGCTAAGAACCGCACCCAGCCACTGCCATCGGTGCCGTGTATGTGCTCCACCAATGCTACCGCATCTGGCAGCAGAAAGTACTTCATGCGGTGCACCAACACCACCACAGATAGGAAACCATAGCGTGCAAGCCATATACTGCCAAAGAATGCCATCGATAGACGGAAGTCAGGAGGAACGCCTATGGTATCTTTGCTGGTGTCTGTGCTGGTGGCGGTGCTAGTGGTTGCTGCTGCAGGTGCTCCATTGCCTTGAGGCAGCCTTCTACTCACCACAGTATCGGTATACGCCTCGACAGAAGGAATGGTGTTCAACGGCGACTCTTCCCACGACTTCTCTCCTTTTTCCAGTATGATAGAGGTAAATCTTTGAAACGCCATGTCAAGGATGTAACCTGGTGTTCCATCACGGAGCAGCGTGACACTTAAACGGACCATGGCGTTGGGTGAAGGGTAGGGAAAGATACCCGTATTCAGCAACGATGTAAAATTAGGGAAGTTATGGCGATTGTGTAGGCCAGCAAACATAAAACGGGTGTATGGATAGCTGGACTGCAAGAATCGTATCTTCTCAGAACGTGGGAGGAACCACCCGTTATCGCTTGGAGAGTAGGTGAGTTTGTGTGTTGCTTCGTAATACTGATAATGCTTGTCCACAATATATACCAGCACTTTCAACCACACACGTGGCGGTAGTTTCAGGTAGGCAAGCACAGTGGTGGCGATGTCCATGTGCTTGATATGCGCTTCGTGGATGGCACTGCCAAGGTCTCCGTCAAAGGTAGGGTCGATGGAGAGACGCGCGAGGTGTTTGAGACTGTCTATGATTGTGGAATGATTGATCATCCAGTCTTCTTTGGACAGGTCAGCCGCAATAGACGGGTACCACACCAGGAGCTCTTCTTCATCGGGGAGGGTAGTGCCCCCCAGTCTCACATCACCAGGCAGTTCGCTTTTCAGGATAAGCTTGATGGCAGTGTTCAAACCTGGTCTGTCTGTGGTATGTTGCAAGAGGTTTTGTATTGCTGTTATGCCGTGTGGGGACAGAGGGATGGCGTGGCGATGTCTGTGTGGGTGTGTATGTATGTGTATGGCGGAGTGGTGCGCCGGTGGATGAAGCGTGGTGGTGGTGGCGGCGATGACATCATGATGGTGGTTGTTGTGTGTTGTGTGTGTGTTGTGGGTGGCAGCGGTAAGCACTGTCAGCTGCAGCAGTGCAACTGTGGACAGCAGATGCATGGCAGCAGCAGAAAAAAAGAACAAGAGAAGCGAAAATCAAAATAACAACTCCGCACTGCCATCAACGCCCCATTGAACCTCTGTCACGTGTGGTTGTCTGTTCCATGCATGAAGTGTTGGATCGTCTCTCTGTTGCACTCACCATGAGCAACAACAACAAGCACACTATGACTACCCACTGCTGCTTTTGCACCAGCCAGTGCCTGTTCCTGCTGTAGTGATGCCCGTCTCTGTTCTCACAGGGCGAGACATCCACCATCTTCCCCATTGCGCTGCGCATGCAACTGGTGCAGGGTCATTGCACATGTATAGTATTGTTGCTACTGCTACTGCTACTGCTACGTTGTCAACACCGTCACTTCACTAATCTGCTGCGCGTCTACCACCTCACCCCATTGTTTCTGTCATTGCATTGACATCCTGCCATATCTCTTCTGTTACCCAGGTGAGTGCTGCACACTGCCACAATGTCGAGTTCTCTTTCAGAACGTCCACAGCCTCGATCCATTCACACACCACTCTCACATAGTTAGACCATAGTCTCGCTGCATTGTCTGTGTTTGCCTTCTTCTCTTCCGCTGGTGCATTCAGATTCATGATGCGATGATGCGACGCCTCTAGCTTCGGCACCAGGAGCCGTGTAACGAAGTCATCTGCATTGTGATACCGATGCGTGTCGAATGGTACATCTGGATGTTCGGTCTTAAATTTGGCTACATCGCTTTCGGAAGGAGTAGCCAAGAACTTCTCCCAGCCCTTGCTGCCTCTCTTGTGTATGTGCGCCACCAATGTCACCGCATCTGGTAGTAGGAAGTACTTCATGTGGTGCACTAGCACCACCACAGACAGGAAGCCATAGGGTACAGGCCATATGCTATCAAACACTGCCACTGACAGACGGAAGTGTGGGGGAATGACTGTGGTGTCTACGTCTGTGTTGATGGCGGTGCTAGTGGTTGCTGTTTCAGATGCTGCACTGCCTTGGGGCTGCTCCTTGTTATCCGCAGCAACAGCATACGTCTCGACAGGGGGAATGGTGTTCAGCGGCGACTCCTCCCACGACCTCTCTCCCTTCTTCACCATAACAGCGATAAGCAACCGCAATGCGACAGCATTGACCTCATGTAGTTCTCGACCATGAAGCATCTTAACACCCAGCTGGATCATGCTGTTGGGCGAAGGATGGGGGATGGCGTTTGCATCCAGCAGCTGTATAAAATCATTGGAATCAAGGTAGTCTCTTGGATCGCCAGAAATGAAATGCGTGTACGAATGGCTGGGTTGGAAGAATCGCAACGTCTCAGCAGGTGGGAGGAACGGACCATCGGCTGGGAAGTAGCTGTGTCCATGCGCTGCTGCGTATTCATAATAGTACATACTGTGTCTGAACACAATATACCACAATACTTCTCCCCATACACGTGGTGGCAGTTTCAGGTAGGGAAGCACGGTGGTGGCGATGTCCATGTGCTTGGTGTGTGGCTCGTGAATTGTACTGTCAACCTTTCCGTCAAAGGTAGGGTCGATGGAGAGACGTGCGAGGTGTTTGAGGTTGTGCGTGGCTACGCGACTATTGGCCATCCAGTCTTCTTTGGACAGGTCAGCCGCAATGGTCGGGTGCCACACCAGGAAGCCTTCTTCGTCGGGGGTGGTAGTGCCTGTCAGTAGTGTGCCAGCAGGCAGTTCACTCTGTAAGACGTGCTTGATGGCATTGTTCAGATCAGCGGTGTCTGTGTCACTTTGTATGAGTGTGCGTATCTGTGCCACACCGCGTGTGGAGAGCGTGGTGATGGGGCGGTGGGGCGACTGAGGTGCGATGCTGCTCATAATGGAGACACTGTGGCGGTGATGGTTTTTTGTGTGTACTGTGGCTGATGCGTATGTATTGTGTTGGTTGTGTTGTGTATTTTGTGCGTGGTGTGTGGTAGCAGACGCATGCAGCAACAGCAGTAGCGAGAGAACAAAACAAAACAACTTCGCATCACTACCACCACCACCGCCTGTGTAGCAGGAAATTCTGTTTTACCCTGCCGAGATGGTGCATTCCGCTGGTAGCAAGCAGAACAAACACGCGACTGTTATTAACACTTCAATTTATCATGCTAAAGTAACCCCTTATTGATATCTGCTTATAGTTGTAACCTGCGTGATGACGGCAAGCCAGTCCTAGCCGTAGTTGTTCAGTCGCCTCCCGAGCAAGGACTCCTCTTTGATAACAGTGTCGAACCAGTTTCTGACAGAGCTGAGGAGTCCATCGGTGACATTTGCATATATATACCATGCAGCGCTCATGGGAAATAGCAACGCACAATCTATCCTTGTGAGTGATGACGGCATCGCCTGCGGTAGGCAACAGTTACTTGACGGTGCCGATCCCGATATCATAAATGGCAGTAGCGGTAGCAGCAGATGGAGCAGAAGCTCCATCGTCATTCCGCTTAGCATGAACAATATACTCGTCAGATTGTCGGTGCGAATGTGTTCGCGCATGACGCGGCATCGCCGATACCATTTGCACTCGGGCGACCATAATGATGCTAGCCATAGTCCACGCACAAGCATTACCCCGAATATCCAGTCCTAGCCACGTCAATGCTCGCGGTCGCCACTTCCCTCGTTCTGCCGCTTACCTGTGGAATCGTCTTCCGATATTCATCCGTGTCGTTCGCATGGACCGGCAGCAAGAACGCAAATCGCAACAACGAAGCAAGGAGATACGGAATCATGAATCCAAAGAATACCGCGCTCGCCAGCGTCAACGCCATAAAGCACGCGTGCCGGATGACCGATAGCATGCCCAGACGAACCCGCAGCACCAAGCGCATGAGTAGTCTCACAACAATGTAGCCGACCCACAGACAAAGTATTCCCGAGAGAATACTGTGGCTGTCGGTGTACACAGGTCTTCCTATGTATGAATACAGTTTCCGACCAACCACCACTACACATGCGTCACTCAAAAGGCACCATAAAGCACCGTCACATACATGGAACCGCTAATGCCAGAGCTGTCAGCAGCGATGTGGTTACTAACAGCGTTCCATAGAATATCGCTAGCTAGAACAACGCCAACGTCACACCAACCCACCACCCAGGAAACACTACCCTGATTCTGAAGAAGTAGGGCAAGAAGGTGACGATAAACTTATCGCGTCGATCGCAAAGAGGGGCGGTTGGCAGACCATTGGCATCCAGACGAACAATCACACGCCGGTCTTTGCGGAACTTCAGCGCATCAGTGTTGGGAACCAACGCCAGTGTTCCGTTTAACATGTCCACCCTGCGCATCTTTTTGCCGTACAAGAACGCGCTGAGACTGAGCGCGTGACCAATGCCACGGCCAGATGCCTTGATCGTTTTGGTTGCCATGGTGAACAGTTTGGACCACGGTATTATCGGCAACACGAAATGTACAACCAGAAGATCCCATGACAACATTGCTTCTGTGCTAAGCCTGGTGTCAAAAGGGTACCCATGAAGCGAAGCAGAACACGCATACCGTAGCTCCCATTTCAGCGGCGTGGCATTGACTGCGTACAATACCGCACAGATGGTCGAGAAAACAACGCTTATCACGAAGGTGTAGAGCAGCAGAGAGCTGCAAATCTTGCGTATCTGCGAAAGTGCGTCCCGCTCAAGAATATCGTTCATCGGATGGAAGTCAGCACCGTCCGGGTCGCGGATGAAGTAAAGCACACCGGGACGAACCATGCGACGCAGCCCAGACAACACAACCGCGAAAAGATACATGAAGCCAGTACCAACGAACCAGTGAAGAAAGGCGCAAGAGAAAGGTGCATACTGAAAGAAACGATATTGCTCCAAGCCTGCCACGCAAAAGGAGACGAGAAACACGGCTACCGTTCCGCACCAGATCGGAAAGAGAGCGAGCTCAATCACCATAAAATAGGACACCTGTAACACACCATGAGTGCGCGCACACGAGGCACATCCAGCCGCCGCTCACTTTGACCAGCACGCCGAGCTTGATGATTCCCACGTGCAGCGTGTCACCAAAAATTCGACGGAGTCTATAGCGTCGCAGTAGCTATGCAACAATAAGTGCCGAATCAACAGCGTTTCTGGGACACCGGTACCATATACGCAAACAGCACGAAAGATATAGTCACGTATCCATAGATGGTGCACACAAGCTCTTCTGACCCGAGGGCCTCGGTAAGCCATGTATACCATGTGCGCACATGGTTTGCATAGAAGCCATCCATCGCCTGTAGCGAGCGCCAAAATCCATCGGTGTAGCTGTTGCCGGCTGCATTGTCTAGATTCACGGCTGTGGATGCTTCCAGCTGTTGCGAGGCGGATTGAAGCAGCGGTTTGATCCAGGCCTCGGTATGTGCACTTTCGGTGGTCCATACGATTGAGAGCACGCGCATGAACAGCTGTGCCAGTAACGGAGCAAGCAGATCAAGCATGAAGTCTGCCACTGGGTCGGTGATCATGCGCATCATGCGGATGGGAAGCGTTGGAATCTTCGTCAAAGGCATCTACACGTCAGCCATCACCGCTTGTAAGTGCTACACAGCTGCATGGTATTACCATGAACGCTGTTCGGCCAACCATGTATGGAAACCAAAGCATCAGAACCAGTCCACACGTGATCAACAGGATGACAAGCAAAATATTCTGAAAAGCAGCGGTCATCGGTCCAACCACGCCAATACCCTCCAGCAACCCTTCCACCTCCTCAACCCCCGGCTCCTCCTCAAAATCATTGGCATCCACGTCGGGGAACAATGCGGCAGGAAGCACATTCTCGTTCCCCACCACCATATTGTTCATATGCTGAATCAAAGCAGCAGCAAGGCCAGGTTCAGCATGCCGATCACCCAGCCGCCCGTCCCCCTCATTTTCATCCTACCAGATATCCTCTTTAGCCACCTTCACAAAAAAGGCACTCACATCGACCAGATCTGGCATCCAACGCGCCACAACAGCTTCATCCTCCTGATCCAGTGCTTGCAGGTGGCGATTTTCATCCTGGTCTCGTTGATGTGGCGGTGGTAGTGGCTGCTGCTGTTGCTGCCGCTCAACGTTCCCGTCTCGTCTTTCCCCATTCAAACCCTCATCCTCATTGTTATTCTCATGTGCTTCTGTGTCGGTTGCAGTGTCTAGCAGTTGGTGTTGTGGAATGTTATTTCCAATCCATTCGCGCAAAAGAAACATAGCGACAAATGCGACCACAGCAATTGTGGATATCACTTGGCCACGGAACATTTCCGCTAATATTGGACTAGCGAGGTTGCAGCGCCGCACGAGTAAGCAAGGGTTTGTATTGCATCAGGCAAACACACACGAGCACACACCCATTCGCCTACCTGTACTTTGCCAGAAAGTGCATTGTCGGTGAGGCGTCGTCTGCTATGCTTTCGTTCTCGGCTGGGAGAGAGAACAGGCTCGTGTAGGAGAATATATTGGCACCCGAAGCGACGGATGCTGACGCCGAAGCGCCGCTGAGCCGTGTTGCAATCCTGTCTGCGGACCAGAATACCCAACGCCACTGCCAAAGCGTGATGTAGGGAATCACCATCATCCACACCACCGTGGAGAACAGACAGCGTATCAGCATCACCGTTGCATTTAGAATCCATTGTACGGCATGCCGCAAATACACTAATAAAGGAGAGCGAGTGTGACGATCGGGAGCGTAGATGGACGTGAAGGAGAAGCGATAGTGGCAGAGTTCGCATCGATGGCGCAGACTGCGCTCCAGCCACTCTTGCAGGCTACATCGCAAGCGAGCAATCAACACACGGGTGGAAGTGACGGATGAACGGAAACGCACCAGGATTCATGAACATATCGGATACTGCCAGAACATTTACACGGATGGAACAACGGCTGATCCTCTGTCTCTTCTGTGCGACAAACACGGCAGATTTCCGGCTCAATGGCAGTCGCTGGTGGTGCGGCTTCCAAAGCGTCCATAAAGCTGAGAGCCAACGGCTATCTGTCAGTTGAAGGTGACTCGCGAACAAACAGACGGCGCAACGACGAAACAAGAAGGCGCGACATCAAGCGTAAAATGTCGCGAAAGAACATCGACATCCATGTCCGCGCACCATCCAAAGGTAGTGGCCTTGAGAAACGGATGTGTCTGCTACTGTTTAGCCGCAGGGAAGCTACCGAATGTGCTGACTGTTGAGGATTTCGCTGAGGTATTTGCCCGACGAAGGATTGTCATGCACGCTGCTCATCTGTGCCAAGGCCCGCGCGTTTGAAATCCATGCCATGGAAAAGTCATTGGAAGCATCCAAGTATGCATTCATCAAAATTGAGCACGATGGTCGCGCTCACTGCCGCCTTAGATATTCTGGTCGGAAACGCGTATTTCAAACGCTGCCGCGAAGTTTAAGGCGCCGTGCCGCTAGTCATAACACAAAACGTCTTCCGCAAAAGCTACGCGCGAAAGCAGCTTTCGAGGTGAGCTGTGTAAAGAGATGTATTTCACCTCGACCCGCAGAAAGTGGACAAGCCCAGTGGAAAGACCCTCCCCACCACCGCCAGCACTGTCGCTCCTCGCTACTGTTCTGGTCGAAGGAACGTGGTGGAGAAGTACAAGAGGCGCCAAGGTGAGCATTCGAGTGTACGGTTGCTACAACATAATGTGTAGCAGCGAAGCGCTGGCTGGAAACGCATGTGTGGCACGCCAAACGAATGAAGATGGTTGACTTGTGGGGGTGCCGCTTGGTAATAGTTGCCGCTACGCTGACTTTCTCACTTTTCACAGGCAAAAAGTGTGCAAGAGAAGGGACTGCGCCGTGCGTATAGAGCTGACCGGCACATTGCACTTATGCACGACGCCTCGTACCACGCTGTCATCGAGCTGCACGCGCCAGAAGAGCTATTGGCATGCGCACTAGACCGAGTGACAGACTTGTGTCGACGACCGGCTGCTAAGCGGTGCGGCATGTTCGTCTACGCGAGTGTAACTCGTTTGCTGTAGCTACCGGCCAGGAAGATGGCAGTGCACAACGATGTTGTATCATCCTGACGCATTCCCTCGCCATCCCATTTGCCCTGTGATGTGTCTCTGGCGTCCAGAATCGGTCGCGGAGTTGACAGCGCGTACTGTATGGGCATGGGTCCATCCTAGCTGTCGTGACGCAAGCCTCTTTGCCTTTCGCCAAGTGCTTCCTTCAGGTACAGTGATTTTTATTGCAAAATCGCGTTCAAAGCGACAGAGTGTGTCCGAGATTTGTCCAGCGAACTGGTCACGTTCGAATTTACAGGACCGCGTACTGCAGCTTACTTCAAAGCTGTACTTGAACCTGCATGCGGGGATAAAGAGGTGTCTGCTCCTCGCTGCCGATTGCTGTCGCATTCGTGTGTGCTTACTTCTGTAGTTTTGGTCACAAGTGGTGAGCACACGTGCCGAATCAATGCCACCAGGTGCGGTCATCGGCCTTGAACTTCAGGATCCACGCTTTCGGTACTTTTTGGCACACACAAAGCACAGTACAAACGGTTTCTAGGTTTCCGCATAAGCTCGCGCCTGCTAGCGATTCAGCTTCGTTTTCTGCACCGATTGTGGATTGGCCATTGACCGAAGTGAATGTGTCGCGCATCTGGGAGACAGCTCTACGCAAAGCGTGTTTGCAGGAGCGAGCCACTGACCACGCCTTGAATGAGCGGCGCAGTTTGGTAGACAGCAGCGTGTGTGTGCATCTGTGTGTATGACTGACGACCGCGAGGGTGCATGGTAGATGATGGTGCCTGGCCCATTGACCCCGACAGATGCCGATCCCTCGATCCCTGCGCTTTTGCTGCAGCGAGGCACTCCTCTTGACACCTGCCAATGGTACACGCTCGGATGGACGCTGGTACTACCTAGCGGCTGGGCAATGGCATTCTGGAACGCATTTGTATTTGCTGGGATACGCGTCGCAGGTGAGGAAACGCAGTAATGTCACACACAACCATGTGCAACTCCGATTAGGACTGCGAGAACGGGATACCATTGCATTTGAACACGGACATCTGGCATTTCCACGCGACGCTGTAGGAGCGACCGCGTACAGTGCACATGCCATCGCACTACGTGAGTTTGCACGCGAGCGCTATGCGCGAAGACCACCGGCAAAGCGAGCCCTTTCCGCGGAACTTGACGCTGGCGTGGACTCACCGGAAATGTTACGTCGCATTTTAGCACATGATGTCGGCAGCAACAACGAGGCGGAGACAGACATCACACCGCATATATGGGTAGCGCATGCGCATGCGATCGAACACGCAATGAAAACGGCTACCGCGATGGGAGGTGTGATGACACTTCCGCAGTGGTATGCGGAAAAGCGTGGCCAATACGGTCTTTCGTCAGCCGTTACATTGGACACATCCTTTGCGCTTGCACGCGTGCAGCTGAAGTTTCGAGGTCGCGGGTGCGTGGATGAAGGTGCATGGATGTACAAGCTACTGAACGAAACGGATGTCGCTGCTTGGCAGGCGTGGCTGCGCGAAGGATCACCACCTGCCAAAACACCGGTACCACTTCCTTTTCCGAGCTGCTGATGACAGTGCCACACCATACAGTCAACCACAGAGACCCAGGTGATAGGCTACGTTACCACCGGTGGGTTTTCCCTGCGTGCGGGTCACGGCATGGCCATCGGCGTGTGTGCCGTAAGCGCACTACCGGACGTTTGGCGCCAGCGTCGGTGTGTGTTAGTGAAGGACCCGCGTGGTCTGATGTACCGGTGTGCATACTTGAAGATCATTTAAATTGATAAATTGCATTCACCAGCACATTCCATGGAAAATTACACGTCGTACTATGCTGGCCGAATATGTATCTGCTCGACCGGGCCATACAAGCAGATATACGCTGCATGCCAGTCTCCGCCACCCGACAGCTTGCTGATTTCCGACTCAGGCACCATCGTGATTCGATCGTCATCCATTTTGCACCACATGTCTTTCTCATGTCGGATCCAAGCGATGTAGTGGCCTGAGTCTGCGCTGCGTCCCGTGTGCGTCAGTACCGCTTGCAGCTGGTAGTGACCGGTGGCATTTGTTCCTGGATCCCGCAGTGTGGCTGGTGTGACATCCGTTACGTCGAAGGAGGGACTTGACTTTTTATCGCCCTAGATGTGAAAACGCATGTCAGTGCCACACGGTGGCTGAGGACAGCGTGACCACCTGTAGCACATGTTCGTCCTGCATCTTTTTCAGCTGGTCGCGCACAGGACTCATTGCAGCCTTCAGTTCGGGCGTGCACAGGTCGTAGGCGTCAAACAAGAGGGGGAAGTTGACTCGCTAGACGGTGTCAGCCATCGTACCAGCAGTGGGTGGAGTGGGTACGCGAAGGATTTTGGCTTTGATGCGCTCCTCGGGCTTCCAGCAGAATCGGACAAACTCCACAGTCAGGTACCGAGGTAGCTTGCCGATTCTACTTCGCTTCTGGTAGCGAGCAGTGCGGCCTAGAACGTCTGAATGCTTCTGCAAGTAGGTGACAAGAGAGGCGTCGATTCCGCTCGCCATGAAGTTCACATCTAGATGTGTGGTGTGTCAGAAGGCGGGAAGCGAGTGGATGGACGAAGGTGTACTGATGGAGATATGGCAATCAAGCTTCAAAAATGGCTCGCTTCGTACAACGACTTCTTCGACTGCTGTTGCATCCGCCTCCTCACACTTTAGCCTACGCAGGAGGATGAGCCATCCGTGTGACCGGTGACGTGTGACTACTCTGTGACCAGTTCGCCGATCATGTATGTATCGACCACGCTGTCTTCAGTGTCTGTGCGAAGGGAGTTCACGATAGCAGCCCAGCATTCTTCTGCATCCTGCTGCGCGTACTCCACGACTCCCTTGCCGGCGGACTCTTGCTGAGAGAACTGCGGGTACAGCTGACGCAGTATTTGCAAGAATGCCAGTGGTGGAAACGCACCCTTGGCGGTGCCCATTAACAGGAAGAGATGAGAAAGCGCGGACGACACGTTCATGCTGTGTCTTTGTTAGCACAGCGCGTGTAGTGATTGCGCTGATTACTTGGCGGAAGGCGGGGGGACGGGCATGTTGGTGAACTCTGGGATGGTCTTTAGACACTGTAGGGTGGCATTCTACACTGTTGCAGACAGTGCTACACATCTGTATCTTACCAAGTAGCACGTGTTCCCCATGTTGATCAGTCCCACAGGAAGCTGCTGGTGAAGAGTGAACAGGTGCCGTGCCACACGCTTACCTTGTGAGCGAGTGAGTGGTGCTCCTCAGGCGAGAGGTCAGACGCCATGGATTCCAAGGGTATGGGTGCCTGCACAAGCTCACCCACACTGCCCATCATCTAAACGCAGCTGTATCAGCAGTGGTTTGAAGTAGCGTGCTTTCCATCAATGATTGTCCCTGAAGAGGAAGAGGAAGCGTCAGCGCCGCTGAGTGTTGATTCCACGCGCACCCACCTTAGGAAGGACGAGTGTAGACAGCTCTGTGTCGTCCTATCTCCACATAAACCACACACGGCATGCAACCACACTTGCCTTCAGCAGCACCCCTTTCAGCAGCAACTTCTGCCGCTCTGGCAACACGTGCGTCAGCGTGTACAACGCCTGCTTGAGTTCCCGCACGGATGCAGATGCCGACGCCAGCGGCACGGTGAATTTCTTTCCATTCCACTTCACATCCACTACACGGGCGGTTGAATAAAGCGGAGAGCACGCATCCACGGCTACTCTTTGCTGCGTGTGTTGAGAAACGTGTTGCAGTTGCCTGCGTCAGGTGACGTTGGCGGACGCGCACACAACACGCACGACTGCGCGACGCACGCGTGTGGCTGATTGTGTGTGTGGCTGGCTGTGTGTGTGGCTGGCTGTGTGTATGAGCAGCCGCTGCTTGTTGCAACACGCGCACCAGTGCCTTGCTGGTGAAAGGATGTGTGTCTGCAGACGAGAAGCCAGTGCTTCCACACCACGGCACAAGCGTGTGTGGCCAGTGGAAAGGTGTGTTGGCCAGCAAGCCACCCACAAAGCACTAACAAGCCATCAATTGACCACCCGCTCCCTCACAACGCCCCGCCTCTTTGTTTCAACGGCTGTGCTTGGACATGCAGCCACACGCGGTTGTGGGGCAGCTGTGTCCGCTGCGACGTGGGGTTGCGCACAACCACGCCTACAATACGTGAACAGCCGTGGTTAAACGGCGGTGGAATAGTAGCGCACCGGCCAATGCACAGAGCGTATCTTCCTTTAGCGGTTGTTTGAGTGCGCCGGCCCCGTCTGCTGCGTGGCGGCCAAACCGCGCGTCACATCGCACCGCCTGTTTATCGCAGTCACGCAGATCTTCACATCCATCTTTGGCGTGCCACGCAGCATTGAGACACGCTGGCCACTGTCACACTGCGCATACACACGCACACGCACACCGCATACACGCACACACGCACACGCTAGAGAATGCATGTCCGTCCACTCGCCTCGCTCTGCTCCTTGTCTTCCTCCTTCGCCGCCTCCCTGCGCACGAAGATCAGCAAAGCCCGCGCTGCTCAGCCTGGTCGTGCGCTCACGCTCACCGAGAAGATCCTTTTTGGACACCTTGCAGACACTGCAGAACATGTCCATGGCATCATACGCGGCGAGACGTATCTGCAGCTGTCACCAGACCGTGTGGCGATGCAAGGTAGCGGCCCCTCACGGCACACGCTCACACCGCAGACGCGTCTGCACAGATGGCTATTCTGCAGTTCATGCAGTCTGGCCTGTCCACTAGTGTCATCCCCACCTCGGTGCACTGTGACCATTTGGTCCAGGCGTTTCAAGGCGCCGCCGCCGACCTAAAGGCGGCAATCACCACAAACCACGAAATATTCGATTTCCTTCGTTCTGCGTCGCAGAAACACGGCTTTGAATTCTGGCCTCCTGGCTCGGGCATCATACATCAGATCGTGCTGGAGAACTATGCGCAGCCCGGCACGTTAATGCTCGGTACCGATAGTCATACCCCCAATGCGGGTGGGCTAGGCATGCTGGCCATCGGTGTGGGCGGTGCTGATGCTGTCGATGGCATGTCCGGTGTGCCGTGGGAGCTGAAAATGCCCAAACTGATGGGTGTGCGGCTGGAGGGCCGACTCACCGGCTGGACACGGCCGAAAGATGTCATTCTGCATCTTGCTGGATTGCTCACCGTCCGGGTAGGTTGCTCTCTCTCTCTCCCTTCCTTCCTCCACCCTGCAGCACACAGCTGATGCACGCGTTGAACAAGGGTGGCACAGGTCATGTGCTCGAATACTTTGGACCTGGTGCGCTAGCTATGTCATGCACTGGCATGGCCACGATATGTAACATGGGTGCTGAGGTGACCTGTCCCAACTGACACTGCTACTCCAATTGACACTGCTGCTCACCCCAGGTCGGTGCTACAACCTCCATCTTTCCCTACAACGAGAAAATGGCTGGCTACTTGCGCGCCAATGGGCGAGACAACAGTGCCGTCGAGGCAGAGGCACTGAACGCACAGCACTTCCTGGCTGCTGATGCGGAATGCATAGAGGCACCCGAAAAACACTACGACCAAGTGATCCACATCGATCTGAGTCGTCTTGAGCCCTACATCTCCGGCCCATTCACTCCCGATCAATGCTATCCCGTCTCCACGTTCAAGCAGATTGTCGCGGAGAAGGGATGGGACCCTCACTTCAATGTCGGTCTCATTGGCAGCTGCACCAACAGCAGCTACGAAGACATGTAGGAGGCGGGTGGGTCGTGTCACAAAGCGCTGCTATCTATTGCTACAGGTCCCGTGTGGCGTCTATCGTGCAGCAAGCATCCGCACAGTGTCTTCCAATCCAAACACAGCTCCTGGTGACCCCAGGCTCGGAGCAGATCCGTGCTACAATCACACGCGATGGCATCACAGAGCAGCTGGAGCATGCTGGAGCAACAGTGCTGGCGAACGCGTGCGGGCCATGCATTGGACAGTGGAAACGCACGGATTCTACTCGCACCAAGACAAATGCCATCATGACCTCGTTCAACCGCAACTTTCGTGGCAGGAACGACGGCAACGCCGACACCATGAACTTCCTGGCAAGCCCTGAAATCGTCACTGCCATGGTGTACGCTGGAAAACTGACGTTCGATCCGACACACGACTCGCTTTTACTGGAGAATGGACAGCATTTCACGTTTGCAGAACCGTCTGGCGCAGAACTGCCAGAGCGCAAGTTTGACCAAGGTGTATTTCGGCTGTTTCCCCAGCAATGCCATGTATGAACATTGTATGCTGATGCATGAGGACAGGCCAACAGCAACTGCGTCCAGAGCCAGCGGATCCGACCACCCGTCCAACATCTCAGGTGATTGTAGATGCGCGATCTGATCGACTACAACTGCTTGAGCCTTTCCCTGCATGGGAGGGTACAGAGCTGGCCAACATGCGCGTGCTTGTGAAGATTGATGGAAAATGCACAACCGACCATATCAGGTGAGCGTGGCTTTGCGTGATGGAGCGCCGTGTCTAAGGGCAAGTGCTGCTGGAGCATGGTTGAAGTACAAAGGGCATCTAGACAACATCTCGAATAACACGCTGATCGGCGCACGAAATGCCGAAACAGGAGCAATCAACAGTGTGCGCAATCTATTCACAGACAAGGTATTCCGACACTCATGTCCCAAGCAATGGCAACGGGGTGGCAATGGGATGGTAATGGGTGACAATGGAATGGCAATAGGATGACACTATTCCCAATACGGCCAGAGATTACAAGGCACGCGGCGTGGCATGGATTATCGTTGCAGATGTAGGTCTGATGCGTGCACAGGCAAATCCATGCACTGATCACCTGTGCAGCACAACTACGGTGAAGGATCTGCACGTGAACATGCCGCAATGCAGCCTAGATACCTCAATTGTCGCGTCATTTTGGCAAAGTCGTTTGCGCGCATCCATGAAACAAACTTGAAGAAGCAGGGCATTTTGCCGCTCGTGTTTCAGGACGAGCGAGACTACGAGTGGATCCGTGGCGGCGATGTGGTAAGCACACACGGGCTCACGAACTTGGTGAGAACTGGCACGGGCACGATGACACTCAGCATTGGCGGCCGGGAGCTTGGTGTGCGGCACAGCATGAGTCCACGCCAACTGGACTGGCTCAGCGCAGGAAGCGCACTCAACTGGATCCGCACACACTCGGCGGCGGCAGCAGCAGCAGCAGCAACATAGCCGCATAGATTGTACGTGGTGTGGTGTGGTGTGGTGTGTTGTGTTACAATTATATTTTGATACTTGCCTCGCGCAGCTTCCAACTGCGTCGTATGTCTGCTGCTTTCTCTAGCAGCTGTTGCAACAACATCAGCTTCTCACGAGCAAAAACGCGTGTTACCGTATCGAGCTCCACGCCTTCTTTAATGCTTTGCATCACGCGCTGCACCACAGTCTCGTGGTTCGCCTGGGACTTGTCGTCGCGGAAGCGCATGAACTTCCATTCTGCAGGCGGAGCATGGGTTGGATCGAAATTCGCCTCGATGATCCGATTCTCCAGACCCTGGCTATCTGTCCGTAACCTGCTGGTCAGGCAGCGAACCATCGCGCGTAAACCCACCGTTCCCATTCTTCTTTGGTCACTCCAAGATCCGCAAAATACTTGTGCTCATCACCTCTCGTCCACACAAACAGCCTGAACAGCGGCAGATCACTCCCTGGCTGAAACTCTAGATTGAGACGGAAGTCAATTGAGTTCTCGGAAGGAGGCTTCCATTTCATCCTGGCAGTGATTGTGAGCAGCAGCACACGTGTACGTGAATGTACATCTTCTCGCAGGTACCGAAAGAGTAGCCAGCCACCGCCGAGGTAAAGATAAGCCCGTCGCTTTTGTGATGCAGCTTTGGTAGGATTTCTTTTAAGATGCGATCCAGTCCATACGCCAGTTGCATTTGTTTCGCGAAAACACTAGTGCCAAGCGTCGGCACTTGTCCGGTCATCGTGTAGTATCCTTACTGAAATGGTTGTGGCCGCGGACGCTTTTTTATCATGTCCTGATAGGGTTTGATGACATGCTCTCGCAGGTACTAGGAATGAGTACGGCCTGCGCGGTCTGACCTACGCCCAGACGCTTGGTGAACGGCCTTCCGACGATGAGCTTTGAGTCGATGGCCAGAAGGTCGAACGCCATAAAGTTGAGCTGCATCTGTAAACCGTGAGAAGCTCTCTGTCTGAGTCTTCGTTACACTCCCGTCTGCCATTTTGTCGATCACCAGCTCGCCGTCCATCACTGACTCGTGATGGAAACGTCGGAATGACGTGTCGTTTGGCACGGGGAAGTTGAGATCTTTGAGATAGTAGACAGCGTTCTTGCGGTCGATCTACGGGTCAGCACCGTCCAGGAACACCGGGGGCAGTACCAAAAAGGTGTCAGGATCTCCGTTTCTCGTGTCGGTGAGCATTAGCACGAGAAGACGGATCCCGTCTGATTTCTCGCAAACGAAATAGCTGCCCGCTCAGCACTTGCCAAGCGCACCCACACCTACTCTTCCTTTTCTAGATTCTCGATGCTGTCTAGTGTGAAGCTCACAGGTTGCGCGCCTGTCACGCGGTATCAACAGCAGTGGACATACGCTCGTCAAAGTACCTGGAAATCTACACGCACACGTCGCCACACGAGCCAGATCAGCTGCCTACCGACTGTGGCCCACCCCGAGAATCATCCGCAGCCGCTCGAGCAGCCTCGCCTGCGTTGGCGCGTCAAGCAACTGCCCGGGAATCGTCGGAAGCACTTCTTCCTGGTGCGGACTAGGCATGGCAGAGGAAGTGTCACGTGCCTGCATCGTACTTTTGGAATGGCGACAACCACTGGCGCAACATTCTCAACTGCGTTCTGGGTTTGACAAATGAGAGAGACAATGAAAGTGATGATTGCGCATTCTAGGGGCAAGAGGATGAGGGCGTCGAGGTGTTGATGACCAAACTGCGGCACTCAAAGCAGTCGTTGGCTGATCTGCAGGCATTCTTCAACGCCCGGTACGTGTGTGTGTGTGTGTGTGGGTGGGGGTGCCCCCTCTGCGCGGACAACTCACCACTTCGTACAGCGCGGTTGCGGAAGAGGAGTATGGAAAAAGACTACTGAAGCTGTCCAAATCGGTTTTGGGGAAGGATGAGGTTGGGTAGGTAGCTGGGAATATTCCGTGTGTCATCGTATTAGCGTGGTAAAGGAAACGCTAGAGAGCGTCAAATCAGAGCTGGAGTTGACCGGAAAGTGCCACATAGACCTGGCGACGAAGATGCGTGCCGATTTAGACCAGAAGTTGACCAACTTCCTCAACGCGCAGAAGGAACAGCGCAAGAACGTATCACCCTATGCTTGGGGCGTGCCACCGTTGACAACGCCGTAGCAAACGTCGGTGATTGAGAAAAGTAGCCGGGCAAAGGCGATACAGCTGACGGTGTTCAACAAGGTCATTCTACATCGTTCTTCTGGCGTGTAACGTGGGAACAGGCGAAGGAGCGCTTTGACGGAGAGAGCATGATGTCGAAAGCACCTGCGGCGAGTGACTTGGTAACCGGCTGCGATGCGTTATGCCGCGCGTTACCGTGATAGGCGATGCGCATGGGTCGGCTCAGTATAAATATGGGCGCGTCGGCACCGCGAAACGCTAGTACTCTCCTTGCCAAACCGGGTATGTCTTAGCAGGAGATAGCACAGGAGTACCAAGAGGCAGCGGAACGGCTTGACGAGGCTATATCGAATTTCTCTGCAGACTGGCTGCAGGCGTGTGGGGTGAGTGAAGCATCCACGCGCTTACCCGCTGAGCAGCATAGCAATTCCAAGTGATGGAAGAGGACCGTGTCGAGTTCATGCAGAAGGCGCTTTTCCATCAGGCCAATCTGCTTTCGCATGTCTGCGTGTTGGACGCCACGGTACCTTCGCGTGTCATACTTTGCACACTGCGACTTATTGCCATGCCAGAGCTACGAGAAGATACGGCAATCACTGGATAAATGGGACATTGACATTATTATCAACGAGTTTATTTTGGCAAACGGAACTGGCTCGCAAGGTAAATGCTTTGAGCGTGCGCACGCTTACCCTCTACAACAAGCGCCCGTCCCGCAATTCCAAAAACAAGCGGAGGCGGAGTTAATGGCCATCCGGCAGAGTGCAGCTGCTCATCAAGCAGCAACAACAGATGATCCACGAAGATTCAGCGATCCGGTGCAGCAGCGGTATCAGCAAGCTTCGTCCACAGCACACATCCCTGGAAACCCAGACTTCGACCAGTCGGCCTCTCCTCAGATGATATATCCGCCGTATGCTGCGCCGCCCCAGCAAGGCCAGTACGCGAGTATGCCTGGTGGGATGGTGCCGTCGAACGCCTATGGAACATCGGTGGTGGGAAGCGCGTATTCGCAATCGTCTCAGCCGCAGCAGCCTCCGCCTCCGCCTCCGCCACAGTTCCAGGCTGTGAACGCGTACTCCACCCGGCCTCTAGCCCCCAATGGTAGTCAGCCGGAATATGGCCAGCCTGCACTGCAATATGGTCATCCGAGCGTACCAACATACCCGCCGAATTTCACTCCCCCTGGCGTGCATCATCAGCAAGCGGGCCCTCCTGTTGGATGGCCAGTTCAGTCGCAGCCACAGCCGCAGTCGCAGACACAGTCGCAACCGCAGCCATTGCCAACATCAGGGGGCAGGGTTGTAAATTCACAGCCATCAACAATTGTATCCTCCATCAACGAACAGCCTGTTCCCGCGAACAACAAGCCTCTGCAAGACCCACAGGCAGTGACGAACAGCGCACCCATGTCTGTGCCGCGTCTGGACAATCGCCCTATCTTATTTTCCGGTAAAACACGTCCACTTCCGACGCTAACCCACACCAGTAAAGGCGATTTACGACTACGATGCTGACGGAGAAGAAGAGATCAGCTTCGTCGAGGGCGACGAGATCCGGGTGCTAACAACAAACCTAGACGGCTGGTGGGAGGGTGAAGTGACCACGAAGGAGGGTGTGGTTAAGCGTGGTGTGTTTCCATCCAATTTTACTGAGCCAGTAATTTTCTGACGGAACGGTCGTTCTTTCTTGCTCATAAAAGGCCATGCGATAGCGAAAATTTTACTACACTCTCACCACCTACTGTGTACACAGGATATATTATGCACAAAACGTGTCAAGTGCATCCTTTTCGCCCTGCAACGGCGTGTAGCGCGGCGGCGGTGGAAACTCGTTCACCACACGCAGCGTTTCTCGAAAATCCAGTGCGCGGCCTGAGAACACAACACGGATAGTTCGCCATAAGTACAGTCTGGACGCGCGTCGACAGAACTGCACCATGATTGCGTATCGAAGCGGCAAGCTGGCCTGTTTGCCACAGGACGACTGTTGGCAGTCCAGCTCACTTACTTGCTGATAGCTCTTCTGTCGCTGGAAGGTTTTCGTATGGTCCGGCATGTCTCGCAAGTCATACGGCACCAGAAACAGTTTCACTGCGGTGTTGTGCTGATTCTTGATGATCTATGACCCCATGATCAAATCGCTCATGCACGCGAGCGCATACAATCTGCAGCTGTCCCTTTTCCGGTATACGGTAGCCGTGTCTGTGTCCCGGGTTGCGTATGTCGATTGCACCCACGTAGGGGGTGGGCGCTTCCGAGCCATTCAAGTTGTAGAAATAGGACTGGAACTCGATCACAAGATGCTTTGGACATCGCAAGGCCGGCTTGCAGGTGCCATGGCTCACCACGCCGATTTGAGCACGAAAATACACAGGATGCGAGGGCAGCGTGGAGAGCCGCCCAATGAGCATGGATTCCTCAAAGCTGCCGATGAACGACCCGAAAAAGTCCCGTCCGTTAGACCGTTCACACCGACTAAACGAGCTTCCGCGTGCGCGCCTTGCCAGCGTGCTGGGCAATGGGGATGGACACGAAAGGGACCGCACGTGGTCGCTTCCGTTGTCGACTGCACTTCCGTCCACGAAGCAGTGAGAGAACGTATTCCGGAGCGGCGAGGGATTTAACGGCTTGTTTGCAGGCTTGGAAAACGACACGCTTCTTACACGCGTCATTGGAATACCCTGGATGGCAGCGGTGGTGGCGGTGGTGGTTCTGGGGATGGCGGTATGATCGGTGACCGTGAGCGCACGCTCTTTGTACAATTCGCTCTCATGCAGGCACATGTATTTCGCGGACAAACACTCCGCAGGTGGGACAGCCCAAGCGGGGCGGATTGTGTGCGGCAAGGAGAGTGTGGATGCTTTGACAGTTTGACCACGATGTTGCAAGGCGTGCAACGAAGCCAGGAACGCATGCAAATCCAGCGGCACAGGCTTCTTGTAGCTTACGCTGATGGTGACTTTCCCGATTGCCAGATAGAATCCTACGAAACGCGTTTCCCATTCCATGCGCAGACTGTCGACCGAGCACGGTGTCGCGTTGCACTGCAATTTCGTTGACAGATCGGGTGTGCGACCCTTGGGGCCAGCGATGAAGCATCCGAAGAGCGAGGAGCGCTTCTGAGGCTGTACCACTTGCGGCGACGCACCAGCCTCCACCTCCACACGCCAGTGTTCCTTCAGCGCTTCGTTCTCGCTGTGTCTCAAGGCCAGTGTGACGCACTGCGTGTGCGTCGTTTGCTTGCAGGAAGACCACACTTCCCCGGAAGTGCCGATAGTGCACCTGCGTGCCTTCAAAATCATATCCAAGATCTCCATCAGAAACGTGCATTCTGGAGTGTCAAGCGGGGTGGACAGCTTGGCCATTGCCACAGCTGCGGGCGCAAGATCAGCAGCCTCGCGGTCGCAGAAGAGTCGCGCAGGCATGTTGACCGCAGGTATCTGCACAGCAAAGCAGCGCTTGTGAAGTGGAGGCTGCTCGGACTGTCCGAATGGGAAGGGACACGTTGTGTAACTTGGGAAAGGCGGTGAGCAACCTTCAAATGGAAAGACAGTTGGCCTTCACTCGCCACAACTGTCATCCACGCAGTAGCCACATGTGTTGTGTGTAGAAGTGTTTGTTGTTCCTCTTCTGCTGCTGCTGCTGCTGCTTGTTTGTTTGTTTGTTTGTTTGTTTGTTTGTCTGTTTGTCTGTTTGTCTGTTCCTCTGCTACTGCTGCTTGTCTGTCTGTCTGCAGACGAAGGATACTTTGATAGCAAGAATACACAACAATAACAAGTGCTCACGCCTCTCACCTCCATTCCACAGCAAGCGCAGCCGTTTCCCTGCATCCGCCCTGTTCGTAGTCGTCTTTCTCTATTCCCCGCCAGCTAAACGATCAATCACGCAGCTGTACCACAAGGCCAGGCGCAGCCATCGCATCTTCCTGCGCACACACACACATGCTTCTGCTCCCCCCTGCTTCGTCTGTAGTTTAGTCTTGGGACGGGTAAGGCAATGGCGTAGAATGTAAGTGTACTTTCTTTGCAGCAGGCAGCAGGCAGCAGATGGTTTGGCGCGATTAGACGTGTTCTCTCAGCGGTGTTCTTCCACTCGCCAACATGCTGCTCCCCACACGCGCCTTCGCCTCCACCACGCGCACTG
>QZWT01000112.1:0-33106 GCA_004114315.1 Cochlonema odontosperma | reverse complement strand
ACACACCGCTGCTTGGCGGGTGGCGGGGGTGTGGTGGCGGGGTGATGGCGTGTCTCGCTAGCAGCGGTGCGATGTTGTTGTCGGTGGCTGCGTGGTGGTGTTGGTGGCTGTTTGTGTGTGTGGCGGCGGCAACAATAGCCAGCAGCAGCAGCGGCGCAAGCATGGACAGCAGACGCACGCAGCAGCAGCAGCAGAAGAAGAAGAGAGAAGAAGCGGAAAAAGGAAGAAAAACAACAACCACTCCGCACTCCGCCACCGCCTGCACCGCCACCACCACCACCATCACTGCACTGTGCTGTGCACGACAGAGATACAACACCATCGGCACAGCAGTGTGGCCATTACTGCAGCACTGATGTCCGTGCTGCTGTTGTTGTTGCTGTTGCCACCACATCAAGAGCTGCCACTGTGCAGCTAAACACAGCCTGTTTCACCCCACATCCACTACACGTTGACACATGTATGCACGTATTGAGTCAACACAGCTCTGCCTATATTGGACACATCCACACGCCGTGTTTGTTCACACAACAACGCGTGTCCACCGCGCCACCACGCCACCGCAATCCACGCCACCGTAATCCACGCTACCACACCACCACCACCAGCTCCAAGGAAGATCATTTGCACTACACAAACACACACCTGCACACACCTGCACACCTGCTGTTTATTTATAAATCCTGCTTGAGCTATTTTGGACCAACTGTCTGGAGGCACCGTGACGCGTTGGTGGCGCGAATCACACCGCCACGTTCGCGCTATTTATATCCGCCCCGTTAAATAGCCTGTGGCCCGCCCTCCACATCCGCCCACACTCCCTTTCTGTATATTCCCATGCCGCGCTCTTCTCTTCTTCTTTTCGGTACACTTGTCCTTGCCCTGCTGGCTGCTGCGCCTCTGCACGTGCGTGCTGCCTGTCCTAATGGCGTGCGTCAGCGGAAGGAGATCCGAACACTGTCCTCTGCCGAATGGGCAAGCTTTGTTGCTGCCGCCCATCAGATTAAAGGCACCGGCACCGCTGACTCCCAGTACGAGACCCTACAACGCATACACGTGTCCCATCAAGCGGTGGTGCACAACACCGCACGCTTCTTCCCCTGGCACCGGCGGTTTGTGCTGCACCTAGAAACCGTCCTGCAAGACGTAGACCCTACCGTCATGGTGCCCTATTGGGACTGGGCCTATGATTCACAAGCACCCGAAACCAGCATCGTGTTTGATGACACCCACTTCGGTGGCAACGGTGCTGGCCCGCGGAACTGCGTCTCCACCGGTCAGTTCAGCAGCTGGCGGTTTCAGTTCCCAGAACCAGGTGCTTGCATTGCCCGTAGCTTCGATGCTGGTGACAGAATCAGCAGCTGGTACTCCACCGAGGCCATCAACGTAGCCCTGCAGACAGCCGACTATGCGGAAATGCGCAGTGGCATTGAAATTGCGCCACACGGCTCCATACACAACAACATCGGCGGTATGATGAGCACCATGGGAAGCCCTGGTGATCCTTTGTTCTTTCTGCATCACGCCTTCGTCGATAAGATCTGGGCGGATTGGCAGAAAAGTAGCACCGACCGGTACAGCGCGTATAGTGGTCAGAATGCCGACCGATCCCCTGCCAGTCTAGACGATGTCATGACACCCTACCCTGAGACAGTGAGAGATTTGTTAAGCACCGAAGAGCTGTGCTACGTCTATGCGGAACTCGCTCCACCATCCACCACCCCCGCCACCCCTGGCACCACACCCACATCAGAGCCACGCGTGACATCTCAGAGCTTTGCTACTTCCTCACAGGCTGCGAGACGTCGTGCACCCGTCAAACGCACACGACAGTCTGGCCGCTGGGCACAGCAGAACAGCGCATGGCAGCTGGTGCGTCGTGCAGGCGAGGAGGGCTCCGTCACACCCCAGGCCATCGTGCAGGCCAATGATCGTAAGAACCTTGTACTGCTGCGCCAACCACGCCCACTCCCCACCACCTGGCTGGACATGAATAAGATCCCCGAACACGAGTGTCGTGCGCATGAAGATCGATTGGCAAAGGCAGTCGAGCAAGTCAATTCCCTAGACGACTACGTGTCGCCTTGCTCCCTGTGGCTGCGTGACGACGTGCTGTCTCGTGTGGTCAACTACGAAGACACGTTTGTGGCGGATGTGCGTGGTGTTCACGCGGAGTACAAGACCGACCCGTCGCTGGCTCGTGGAGATGTGCGTGCGCTTGTGTCTGACATCAAGAAGAGCATTCGCAGTCAATGCCATGGCGAGATCCGAGGCACAGTGGAAAAGTACCGCAGCCTGCTTGAGCAGGTGATTGGCGCGATCGTGGTAAACCCCTCCTCTCTCGCCTTTCCCTACACATTGCCCTCTCAACACCCGGCGGTGAAATACGAACACGACGCACCCGACTCTGACCAAAGCTAGAATAGACATTGGGTGCTGGGTATTGGTATGACGATGTGTATATAGTGATGGTGGGTATCGGGTGGCTCTCTCCACCCAGGGAAAATACAGATCTGTACATGTTTGGTATGCTATATGCTGGTCATCCACTGTGAGGAAGCATTTGTTTCACTGTGTGGAGCGTGGCATATCCACTGACACGGCTGCTGTTGGGGTGTGGATGGTGTGGTGGTTTGCTGCTCAATGTTTATGTTGCTATTCCATGACAGATACAGCGTGGCAGCAAACAGTGTTATATGCCACCGTTCGCTGCCACAGCAATAGCACCGGCGTTGTGGACCACTCTTTGGGCCTCTCTTTCCCATGCATCCCGACCACAACAAAAAGCCACACGCATACCAGCCACCCACCAGCCACGGCCACAAGCCTCCACACAAGGAAGAAGAGCACCAGAGCGGACTTACAGTAAATGCATCGCCAACACCCACACCCCCTCACGCCATCCCCGCTTGTACAGACTGCGCTGGAGGTGGGCGGTGGGCTGCTTGCCGTAGGTGGCCTTGCCTTCGTCGGCAAGAAGCTGTATGACAGTCATAATGACAAGAAGGAGGAAGAAGAGGCTGCGGTCAAGATGGCCAGCGCCTACGGACAGGCCCCCTTCCCTAATCCCTCTTACGGTGGTCCGCCTTTGCAGGAACAGCAACAAGGCTATAATTACGGTGCGATTCCGCCACAGGACTACTCTCAGCAGCAGCAGCAAGGGTATCCTCAGCAGCAGCAGCAAGGGTACCCTCCGCAGCAGGGATACCCGCAACAGCAACAAGGATATCCTCAGCAACAAGGATATCCTCAGCAACAGCAAGGATATCCTCAGCAGCAGCAACAGGGATACCCACAACAACAAGGGTACCCACAGCAACAGGGATACCCACAGCAACAGGGATACCCACAGCAGCAGCAGCAGCAAGGATACCCGCAACAACAGCAAGGATACCCGCAACAACAGCAAGGGTACCCACAACAACAGCAAGGGTACCCACAACAGCAACAACAAGGATACCCTCAGCAGCAACAAGGATATCCGCAGCAACAACAGGGATATGCGGGATCACAACATTCTAATAGCTCTGGCCCAACGCCAAACCTACCTTACGGCCAGCAGCAACAGTCGGGCTACAACGCCTCGACACAAAGCTACACGAATCCTCAGCAACCAGCGAACTACATGTCAACGACAGGCCAGGGGACGCATACGTATGGAAATGTACAGCAGCAGCCACAGCAAGCTAGCCCACCAATGAGTCAGAAATAAGTATGTTATTTTCTCTGCATCTTTGCAGTGATGCTTACAGCCCGCCGCGAGTAGTCATGATTGATGCACTTCGCTGACGCATATACCATCAGATCCACTGCCTTGCTAATACAGTTGCACTAGCAATAGGTTACCACCAAACACATGCTCTCTCGTCTTTCGAATAACAACCATGAGGGCATATACTTTTAGGAAATGGCACTTCATTTCCAACACAAGCTACTCTATACTTTATAGCCATCTATGCGTACCACGTCGTGAAATGCATCATGGCCGCTGCATTGTCAAAGCGTGCACTGCCTTTTCTTCTCAACACCACTGAAGGGGAGCAAAGTGCGTCCTGCTTCTCACCTCCTTGAGCGGCTAGAAAGACGCCGCCAGGCTTTGTCAGCATGCTGCGCAACCGCGACGCGTATTCGCCACTGAAGACAGCCGAAAGCGAGCCACAAGAGCTGGAGCTGGAGCTGGAGCTGGACGATGGGAACGCGCTACTGCTGGAAGAGATCCCCGCCACGGCGTCTCACACAGCGCTAGTAGACAGCTCACCCATCCCTGCTGTGCAGGCAGTGGTGCCTACAACTGACAATCCACACCTGCCGACTCTTACTATGCGTGTCGTGCTCCTTGGAACCCTGTTTACGGTGATGCTGGCTTTCGTCAACCAATTCTTTTGGTTCCGGAAGTCACCGCTCTCTGTGGGAATCATTGTTGTGCAGCTGCTTGCCTACCCCTTAGGCCGCTTCCTGGCTCGGTGGATGCCGCAACGCACGCTGTCTATATGCGGCCGTAGCATTGAGCTCAATCCTGGCCCGTTCAGCATCAAGGAGCACGTGCTGGTGGTAGGATGTGCAAATGCTGCTGCAGGAACAGCATATGCCGTCGACATTGTTACCATCAAACGCATCTTCTACCACTCTGATCTCGGATTTGCCGGATCTTTAATTCTAGTACTGTCCACACAGTTTATCGGCTACGGCCTGGCTGGTCTGGCGCGTCGCTTCTTGGTTTTGCCCGCTGCAATGATATGGCCTTCTACACTCGTCAATGTGACACTCTTTCGCGTGATGCACGAGCGCGAGCTTTTGAGCAGGTCGCAGTGGTCGAGAATGCAATTCTTTGGCGCGATTGCACTCGTCTCCAGCCTTTACTACTTTCTCCCTGGCTATTTTTGGACTGGTTTGAGCAGTGTGTCCATACTATGTCTCTTGGCGCCGACAAACCGCTCGCTAAGCCTACTCGGCTCTGGTACGCGTGGTCTGGGCTTCGGTGCGATCACTTTTGACTGGAGCACTATCAGTAGTTTTCTTGGTTCTCCGCTCATCACCCCGTTCTGGGCGCAGGTGTGTTCATACTCGTGCTGTTGCGTGTGAAATAACGACCGCAGTGTAATGTTATCATCGGATTCGTTGCGGTGAGCTGGATTCTGGTCCCCACTGCGTATCTCCTGAACTACTGGCATGCCCAAAACTTTCCTATCTACAGTGCGGGTCTGTATCAGGAGAACGGCACACAGTACGATCCAATGCTATTGCTTGATCAGACAACACTTTCGCTAAACGAGACAGCTTATCGCAGCTACGGCACGCTGTATCTGTCCTCGTTCTTCGCCGTCAGTTACGGCGTTGGCTTTGCAGCGCTAGCGTCAGTCATCACACACACCATCATTTGGCATGGCGCCGAGATCCGCGAGCGCTTTAACGAGTCGACCGCCTATACGAAAATGGACGTGCACGAACGTTTGATGGCACGCTACCCGAGCGTTCCCGACAGCTGGTTTATCGGCGTGTTCTTGGTTAATTTCGCGCTTGCGGTGATTGCTTGTGAGTATTTCGATATTCATCTCCCGTGGTAAGTGTCCACGAAGGAGGATGCCACGCTCATGGGCCACCAGGTGGGGCGTATTGTTGGCGATTGGAATGGCTGCCGTGTTCCTATTGCCGCTTGGAATGATCACAGCAGTGGCAAACCAAACACCTGGCCTGAACATCATCACCGAATTTGTGATCGGTTACATTCTGCCTGGCCGCCCTATAGCCAATGTCACGTTCAAAACGTACGGCTATATCAGCTTGACCCAGGCAATTGGATTCCTGTCGGATTTAAAGCTGGGCCATTACATGAAGATCCCGCCACGCGACATGTTTCTGATGCAGATGCTGGGCACACTGTTGGCTGGATGCGTCAATCTCATGACAGCCTACATGATGTTTTGGCTGATCCCGGACTTGTGCATGCCTACTGCTGGGGACTGGAATTGTGCCAGTGCAAATGTGTTCTACGCAGCCTCCGTGGTATGGGGGGTCATTGGACCGGCGAAAATGTTCGGTCCCGAGAGTCCTTACCACATCCTTCTTTGGTGCTTCCTTTTGGGTGCTCTGCTTCCGCTTCCCTCTTGGCTTGTATGGAGACAGCGACAGCACGATGCATCGTTCGCGTGGCTAAAGTTTGTTCATTTTCCAGTGATTCTCAGTGGCGTGTCGATGATGCCGCCCGCCACTGCTGTGATGTATCCAAGCTGGTTTTTGCTGGGATTTATGTTCCAGCACTGGGCATTTCATCACCACCATGCCTGGTGGAAGCGATACAATTATGTGTTGTCGGCTGGGTTGAGCGCGGGTGTAGCGATATCTGGCGTCATCGCGTTCTTCGCATTCAAGCTGCATGACATCCGGATAGACTGGTCAGGAAACGCCGAAGATTGCTCGCATTTCCCAATGCTGTAAGCAGCGTTGCGTGGTGTTGACCAGGGAGGAGAGACGGCACGCTGATGCGAACTTCTTGCCCCTTCTTGCCAAGCAGCTAGTATAGTTTGTATATGTGTAGCGCCAACAGCATGTTTGTCTTAAACACTGACATAATGATGGATTTGAAAATGACTAGCATCTGCATTACCATTGACCTCGCTAAGATACACCGCGACTAGCTGATGGCGGTGCTGCTGCTGCGAAAGGATGGAACGGGTGGGTATGTCCCTTGGCAAGAGGTGCTAGAGCGAATGCATATCGTCCCTTCACTCCGACCACCTGGGGCACGCTTCACGCGCAAAGCCTCTTTTGTGCGATGCTAGATGTGATACATTTCATACGTCATCTTTTGGACGGCAAACGAAGGGCCATAGCTAGCATACTTTCCTTGACGTCACACTGCTTCTCTCCCCCCGCAACAGTGCTTCAACTGATGTGCACAAATCCAATGGTGGTAGCCGAGTTTGCTGTTTTACCGATCGGTGTAGGACCGTCAGTGTCCAAGGTTGGTGCATGCAGCTAGTTCGGCTCATGGATTCTATGCAGTATGTGGCTGCGTGTCGACCGGTGCTAGACCAGTCGGGGTTGCACTACGAAATGCACTCGCAGGGCACCAACATCGGTAGGCAGGCAGAGGTGCGGTGTGTTGCTAAAGTGCATGTGCTATCGCAGAGGGTGAATGGAGTGCAGTGATGGATGTTATTCGGTGAGCGCACGTTGCGAGCTCCACCAGCAACTCACTGCTTCTTTCACAGCCAATGCCATGAGCAGGTGCATCACATGAATGCGCCGCGTGTCCAAACCACCATCAAAATCAGCACGCGCACCGACACAACGCCCACTTTGAAGCACATGCTGGATGCAGTGACGCCTGGCGCACAAAGTGAATAAAAGAAGACGGCTGAGTCATAGGGCTCGCGTGTGCATAACTTGCAGGCAGGCAGGCAGACGAAGGGGATTGCTTCCACTCAACAACGAAACGAAGCGGGAACAAAGAGGAAGTGGTGCGGGTGCATAAAGCGTGTTCATTTGCAATGGGAAGATGCACTTGTTCAGCGCTCGCCGTAACAGACAGACAATGCGTCACAGATGCCGCTCTGTTATCTTTGTTGCGAGCGGGTTCACACTTTCGATGTAGCACATAACAGTTCACACTTGTGGATGGACACGCAATCGAGAGGAGAGACATAGTGGCGTGCAGCAGTTCCAGCGAAGACAGTAGCTACTTGTCTCGCAAAGCGCACCATGTGCAGTGTTACTCCTGGCTCAGTAAAATGCGTATGCGTTGACAGCGAGCATTCCACACTCGCTGTCTCTGCCATCGGTGGGCCACGCTCTAGAGCGCAGAAGCACTGGGATCACGTCCAAAGGGCATGTGCTAATAGCAGCCTCGCGTACTGCTGCCACTGCCGCCACCACCGCTATACTCCGTAGCAGAAACTCCCATCACCATCAAGTAAGCTGACGTGAGCAGAAATGCAGCCGTGGTGAGAAGAGAAGTGGAAACAAAAAAGAACAGAGCGTGAGAGCGGAAGACGTGTCCTCGCAAACAGAAGCGCGTTTTGCTGCTTCTCTTCCTGCACTGTTTCTATGTGTGCATGTGCGTGCGCCTTGTTTGGGTGCAGTCGTTCTGCGTGTGAACATGCAGTTCATTGCTACGCTTGTTCTGTTGCAGCTGGCTGTGTGCATCGCCGCCACGCACGCCCACCACATCGCCACATCGCCAAGCATCGCTCTGTCCAAGCCACACACCGACAAAATAATCGCCATTTTAACAGAGCCTACATGCACTGCTGCTACCGTAAGCGACGCCATCACAACTATTCTGCGGAAACAGCTGAGGAAGAAGTACGGTGTCGAGGCACAGCAGGACGTTGATGTGCTGCGTGGCAAGGTTGTCAAAAACGACGAGGGGGTGGTGGTGTGGCATCCTCCAATCCACGTCGACCTTACCGGCATGGATTGGAGAGCGGATGCGTGGGGAAGGCGCTTACTGTTTGACAGCCTGCAGCGACTAGCACGGCTCTCCATCGACCACGACTTCGACGGCCAGCTCAGAAGCGCACTGGTCAGTCCTTTGACGAAGAAAATGAACGTCTTCACCACCGCACTTGCATGGTTGAAACTGCCACCACTGCTGTGGCAACAGCTCTTGGAAACGATTCACAAGCAGTTTACAAAGGCGCTTTCGTCCTCTCACAACGCACACTCTGAAGCAACGCAAGTGTTGGCATTCTTCAGTCCCAGCTATCCATACAGCCAGTTTATCCAAGACCACCACTCAAACACCTACGATCTGTATCTGTACACCTCGTTGCTTCGCGCACGCATTCTTCCACACCCCTCGCCTAGTAGCCAGGTTCGAATGGGAGTCAGCGTGTACCTGGATCAGAAAGACACCGCATCTGGCATCGGCTTTGGTCATGACCTACGTGTGTTCCAACTCTTTTTGACGACACAAGGCACGGAATCATGGGAAGTATCGCGTCTGAACCAGTTTCCTTCGTGTGCAGATGACGCGGCCGTCAGAGCCATGGGGAAGAAGCGTGAAGGCGATGCCGCCATGCTTGAACGTGCCGAAATGCAATCCAACGACGACGACACATCCATCGCACGTCCTGTTCGTCTGTCTTTGCTGATATTCGAGCTGTCGAAAATATACATGGATGACAGCAGAAATCTGGCTAAAATAGTGGAAGCGATGGAATATGTCACGCTGCCTGATTGCGTGGTGCTTGTGGAGCGTTTGGCACTTAAACCCTCAAGCTGGTCCACCTTCACCAACTAGGATATTTACAAACAAGGTCTTCCTCCTGTTGCTGCGGCGGCGGCAGACCCGTATCCCGACCTGTCCAGCTATATCACAGAAGTGCTGGTGCCGAAGCTGACATACTCGCACCAGCTGATTATGCATCCGTATACGGTGTACGAAGCGACAAAGTCAACCGAATCGCTAGAGGTACGAAAGTCGCATCTGGCCTATGCGGTGGGCGTGCGACTAAGCTACATGAAAGCGCTTTACAGATGGATTGAATACGCGGTGTCTGTTCCGGCGTTGAACACATGCACATCATTCATGGAGGCAATAGAAAAGATCAGAATAGAAGCGCACAAGGCAGCGGATGCGCACAGAGCATTGAGTAAAAGGAAGTGGTTATGACACTCGTTATCCGCCGGAATTATCCGTCAGCACGGATTCGCGCGAATGGTCCAGCGCAACATGGCAGTATCCATTCCATCCACCACAGCAAACCAACAAATGAGCGAAGCACACAAAGAAACAGGGAGTGAGAAGGGTGTGTGAGGTGGAAAGGGCGATGCTTTACAAGGCTGAATAAACCACCACACTAACCACCCGTCCTGCAGCATAGTACTGCTCCATTTGCGCTCGCCATGCGCCGGCCAAACGCCTCCTTCGATCTCTGCGGGAACTCCACCACCATGAACCTAAACGAAATCATTTTCGTGAACATAGAAAGCTCGCCTTACTACCGGTCTCTGGCGTAAGTGTGTGCGCGCGAGGCTGGGTTGTGTCAGCAAGGACGCTCACACACCTGTAGTGCGATGACAACGTGTGAGCAGCTGGTGGACGAGATCTACGAGAAAGGTGGGTGTCTGCGAACGTATGCAACTCACACCCGAGTGCTTTAGTGAACTATATCGGTAGGTGCGATGCAGCGTTTGCAGACACGTAGTGCGAGCGGATGTCTGTCGCCACCCGTAGCCTCCTTCTTCGCTCGTTGCTCTTCTCTCCGCTTAAGCGTGGCAATAACCTTGCTGTAGGTCCATTTTTAAAGGGTTCTGTGGTCAGCACGGCTTTCTGTATTATGTTTAAACTACATGGCTTGCGTCCTACGCCAAAGCAGATATCTGAAATGCTCAACCACCCAGACTCGCCGTATATCCGCGCAGTTGCCCTATTATACACGCGCTATGTTCTGCAGCCACGCCATCTCTGGATGTGGTTCGAGGACTTTATGTTTGACGAGGAGACTATCGTGGTCGGTTCGCCCACCGTAGGGGAAACCTGGACGATTGCCAAGTTTTGCCGCGAACTGCTGTCCAAGCCGAAGTTCTCAAACACACTGCTTCCGCGTATTCCTGCCGCCAATCAGCAGGACATCGATGCGCACCTGAAGGAACTAAAAGCGCAGCAGGAGGCCGTGGTGCTGGCGGTGCCTCCTCCGCGAGACGACCGGCAGCATCAGCGCAGTCGGTCTCCTGAGACCGATGATTTTGGCAGGGCGAGACGCCGCTCACGAAGCAGAGATCGTGGCAGCGACCGTGCACATCGACGTGAACGGAGCTCTAGCCGTGGCTATGAGCGAGAACGCGAGCGGGACTACCGCTATCGCGACAGTAGCTACAGGTACGATCGGCCTGATGATCGTCGCCGTCGTGACAGCCGTGATCGCGCACGACGTGACCGCAGCCGCAGTCGAGATAGAACAAGACGAAGATAAATGTGTGCTCATTGTTGCTCGTAAACAGTTCCTTTCCACTGCATGCGACTTTCTTTTTCTTTCCCCACCTAAATACACGGCCGTACAAAACATCGAAAGAGAAAAGGAAGCGTCGCTGATGCATTAGCGTTCATCGACACTGCTTAACCGTCGCCGCTTGAGGTAGGCACGGAAATCGTCATCGTCACCAGTGCTTCGAATCCAGAGCGCACAAATAGTTGCTATTCCACACAGAAGGTTGAGAAGGGAGCGGCATATGCAGACTGCGAGAAACACCCAGGGAGAATCGATGTGGATCCACAGCTCCAGCAGCTCCAACACAGCCAGCGTAGAAAACGAGAAGAACAAGATGCTGGCAATACAGGAGGTGTGGTGCAGTGGTTTGGCGAACTCTGTGGGGATGTACCGGAACTGCCTGATGTGGATTAACATCACAACTAGCTGTGCGTGAGCGAAGGGAGGAGACGCATGGAAGGGGGGTGTCAACGGACTTTGCAAGCGGTACAACACCATGACAACACATTCGGCACAGAGTGTCCAAAGAAGGAAGCCAGCACGGCACCATTTCCCGGTGCGAGCATCCAGGTGCATGCGAATAATGGTAGTGGTGATGGCAGCAACGAGGGTGAAGCTCAGCATGAAGAGCGCCGTGCGACGGAACCAAAGCAAGCTGTCGTGGCGACCAAACCGTCGGAAAACCACACTCCTACACGGATATTGGTACAGATTGCAACAGGTTGTGCCCTAGCTCCTACCACCACACGGCTGACAAGAAAAAGGCGAGGGAGCTTGCAGTATAGGACAGGTCGGTAAGCAGTTGCCGCGTCAATGCAAAATAGCGCATAGAAAAGGACACAGCATTCGCTAAGAAGCCAAGTTGTGTTTGGTAAGGATAGAAGGGGGTGATGGCGAGCACGTACCGGAAAGCACGAGCACCCCGAGAAGGACAACGACACTACGCATACTGATGATCAGCTTGATGCGAAGCGTGGCATAGATCAGCTGGCCAAGGATAGCTATGGCCACTACACCATTCTACAGATGGGTGAGGGAAGCAGGGTGATACACAGCGGATAGCTACAATAGCACACAGACAGATCATGACTATACGAAAGATCTGCGAGGTAAACACCTGGTTCCAGACACTAGTTGCTGTGTAGGAGTAAGCGGGAGAAGGAGGCGAGTGGATGGATGGCCCAGCCATTGCGACAGGTTACATGATTGCACCTGTAGACGCGTTGTGTCTTGGAAGTGGGTGGTGAACTCGTTGAAAACCTGGCTATCGATAGCACGCACCAAAAGAACAGGGTAGTGCAGCACACATGTGTTGTCGGGATGGCGGAAGCTGGTGGCCATGTACGGCTCCGTGAAAGGACTCTCCGTGTCAGGCGCAGCGCTGTCTGGCAATTGCAGAACTAGAGCAGCTACGTTGTATCCGCTGACACTTGCTTGCAGCAACGCCACCATCTATGAAGGATGAGTGAACGCGTGGGCTTCCCACTGAACCCATCCACCCACCCACCTCGCACAGGGTATGCACATGACACGCACTAGTATCGGAGAATTTTACGAATACAACGGCGGTGGAGGACAGAGGGAGTTCGTGAGAAAGAGCCACACGGCAGAACGTGTCCTGGCGTGTAAAGTTGGCGATCAGAGGCGCAGCTTCCTGGCTGAAGGCAGGCGCGGTGGCTTGGAAATACTCGTGGGTGAGAAGCGGCTGGATGTGGGGGCGGTTCAAGAACAAGACATCGGCGAACACGGCGGGAGCAAGCGCCAGGGAAAGTGTAAAGCGGCGGTACACAAAGCGCATGAGAAGTGGCTGGCCAGCAGAGTGTGGCGGTTTTGGACGCAACCGGCCACCGCCGCGCCATGGTCCTCCACGCGTCTTTCAAAACATAAGAACGGGAGCAGGAGCAGGAACAGAAACAAATGTGGTGGATGAAGTGGATGGGAAGGGAACAACGAACTACTGCCTATGCAACATATCTTCGCCTGTATCTTGCTCAACTGTTGCCGTCTTATACTGACATATAACACCACTTCTCCTTCTCCCTTCTCCCTTCTCCTCCTCCTCCTTCTCCTCCTCCTCCTTCCCCTTCCTGTCAACAGGCGTATATCGTGTTTGTGGTGTGAAAGCGTGTTTCGCCCACTTTAAAGTGTCGCCTCTCTTTAGTCTGCAAAAAACCTTGACATCCTTCCCCTTGGCCTATCCGCCGGCCCCGCACTTCGCCTGTGATCTCATTTCTCCTCCTCCTTCCCTTCCTCCTCCTCCTCCTCCTCCTCCCGCCGCCGCAATCGTCAACACACTATGCACGCGTGTACGCCTGCTGCCCTTATTTATCTCCTAATTTGCGTTATCCGACCAAGTCTTGCTGTTGTTACTCTCAGCGTCGGTAACTCCACCCTCAGATTCATGTCTATGGATCCCTTCCAAACACATACCTCCAACTACGTTTATACAAACGGCTACCTGATGTCCCTAGAGGGTCAGCGTGAGCGTGCTGACTGTACATTCGCCGCTCCCACGCCTGACCCCATCGCCGTGCGTGCCGGCGCCCTTGCAAAACACTTCAACCACACTGTCATGCTGGTCTATTGGGAAGCCGCAGCTTCCCTGGGCTGCAACAATCTCTACCAGGTACACTCGTCCACCCGTTCGCCCTGCTACCCCCACACTAGCTGTCAGAAGCTGTACGAACGGTAGCAACCGCACTGCCTGCCGCTGGCATCCCACCTGGCATTGCGTTGCTGCTGTTCAGCCCGTTTACCACACCCGGAACTAGCGGAGGTCCTATCACCGATCCCTATTTGTCCCACAGCGCAAACCTGCTCGATGCCAATCCTGTGCTGCCCACGATCCTCTTGGCGCCTCGTGATGCACAAACGTTCGACGCTGCATTTGCCACCACCCATGATCCCATCACCGTAAGCATTGACAAGGGTAGCCTCCACCTCTCGTTTTCACACGGCTCACCCCTCGGCCGGCTAATAGATGCTGGTCCTTGGAACACGGTTTTTCTCAATCCCGTCTATGTTGCTGGCACATGGAGTGTGTTGATCATCGTGAGCACACACACAGCCCATCTCCTTTTCATGCTCATCCTCTGCTAGAATGTCTGTGCCATGCTGTTGTCGTGCGGTCGTGCACGGCGACTTCAGCGGGTGGGCAAATACGAGTACGACCTACGCATGCTGGTTCATGTGTTCGCACTTCTGTCCACTCTACGTGCGTGCTGCCCCGTTCGCTTGGCCTGCCTGATCACGCAGTCTTTGCCACAGAACAGCCATTACGGCTCACCTCCTGGGTCCGTAACACACTCGACATACTACATGGATGTCTGTTCGGCTTAGCATTCACCGTCTTGTTGCAAATCTGGTACACCGCTCATCCGCCGCAAGCACACGTTGACGCGTGGAAGGACAAACGTGACGTTTGCCCTGCAGACCACCGCGGATATTCGACCAGCGCAGCTCGCCGTCTACCTCTCCTTCCTGGCGACGATCATGTCTTTCTCCGTCAACATGGCCTGGCTGAACATGTGGCCATCCGAAGAGCTACTTTTCATGCGTGCACTTTACCGAACCCTTAGTCCATGCATTCAGGTGGTCGTAGGCGTCATCTTCTTTGTGTACACGCTGCGGTTCAAGCTGCGCGCTGTTAAAGAGGAGATATCCGCGAGCATGCTTCGCACAATCAACCAGGTATGTTCCGTTTGTTGTCCTGCCATCCGCTATCCTCCCATCCACTCCCCTCACATTGTTGGCGCTATGACAGGTGAATCGAGTGTTCGGTGTTATTTTTGTCACGTACTTCGTGTTCGGGATCACCGGGACACTCTCGGGTCAAGCGGAAATCGCCGGTCAAGTTTCCGTTCTCACCACGCTTTATTGGATTACCTTTGTTACTGGCACCATCCGACTGCTAGTCATACTATACTTCTCCTCCATGGACACCACTGACCTGCAGCAGCTAGTGCTGCGCCACACGCGACGTGGATCCCCTTACGCCTCTTTCCAGTCACAGGCGCAACTGCTCAACAAGCACATTCGCAGTTTCCTACCACGTAGCCGTAGACGGAATGACTATGACAATACATACAACAGTGCACAAGCGGCCACGACGTCCGGAAGTAGTCGAGAAAGCGATGACATGTCCGAAAGCCTGTCCGACGACTCTGACTACCAGCCACGGCGGCCTCAGCCCGTCTGCATGTACAGCATGACCGGCGAAGTTTACTCCACATACAGCGGAAGCCTTTCTGCATCGGAGATACTCAGCAACGGGAACACAGCGCAGACCAGCTCACCGCGGCTAGAGCGGTATAGCGAAACGCAATTAGCCTCGTTCTCTCGTCGTGACGCGAATCCAACTGTTTAATAAAAATTTATCTGCATCCACAATGGCTGTGCAGCACGCGCGTTCGGTCAAAGAAAGTGGCAGGGAAAAAGAGGGGGGAGTTACAAACACAATCACATTTTGCATGTACACACTTGCTAATTCGATGCCGACGAGAATTTACGCCGTATGGATTGCATCAAACTGCTTCTGACCGAATCGACCGATTGCGAGCGCATACTTACACCTTCACGCGACGACTCAGACGTCTTTGGAAATCGAACACCAAGCACCGTTAAAATAGCTAACACACGCAGAGACGTGGAAAAGGCGCGGATCAGCAGAGCAAGCGCAAGAAGCCCCGGTGATGTGAAGCGAGAGATGAAGAAGTTAAGGTTGGTCATGGAAACAGAGAAGTAGGACACGAACGCAAACATGGCCACTTGGCTCAAACGCGCCAACGCATGCGAGGTACTTCGTGAAATCCGTACTTTTTCACGCTTAAGAAAAAAGTCGATTGCTGCGGCATGCGTTAACAGCGCGTTGGATGGAACAGCGGCAGCATACCAAAACTGAAAAAAACTAGCCCCATGATGAGCTGTGTGAGAGGGAACAGATAGCCGTTCAGCTTTGCGGCTAACGCGAGTTTTGCATTAATGGTCGTTGTCTGCAAGAACAGGGAAACGATCATGGAGAAAAGAGCCACCAGCGCGCTGAACAGCACAACGCATCGAAAGAAATTAACCATATAGCGACGATGAAATCGCTGGAGCAGCGTGCTCCTACGGAACAGGTTCAGCACGCAAAATGCAGCAGCCTACCAAAGATAAAGAAGCAGATGAAATGACATGTTGATGATCCATGCCGAGAGCGTCTCCAGCATCATCTGATTAAACGTAAATCGCCTGAGAAAGAGACTAGCTGTGTATACTGTTGCGGGGTGTGAACTGGCTGCGCTGCTTCGCAAAGGAAAGCACGTACCAATAGTGCCTACAAGTGCCAGCATGAAAATGAGGTTTCGTATGTCCCAGCTGAGCTCGTGCCTCACAATCACCTTAGTCACCTGGTAGACGGCAAACAGGATCGCCAAACAGTTCTGCCAAAGGTGTTAGTAAAGCAGTGTAGCCATGTCTGTGGACACGCACAATAGCTGCTAGGATGTAAAGACCAATGAGAAATCGCAACGACAGAAAGGTTTCGTTCCACGGGCCATTTTCTACGCACGTCAGTACGCAACCGGAGCGCGCAAACTGCTCACCAGATCTCACAGTCAGTGTCATCGCTCGAGGTCCAATTTCTTGGGAAGCACGCACCAGGCGCGCATAGTTCTTCCAGCTCAACATCGCTACATGCATTCCTTGTGGAGGCAGTTTGTCGTGGATTTTGATGGCGTGTGACGTGTACGGTTCGTACATCGGATTCCCGGCGATACCCGGATACCGCAAACTCATTGCGAGCAGTAATACAGTGGACGGCGGCTGGCCAGCGGTAGGCAGTGTGGTGTTGTACTTGGCCATAAGCGAGAACAACTTCGATGTCAGCACAAGCGGCGGTGTTTAAGGGAGGTTCGCTACCTGGGAGAACGTCTGTAGACCGCATTTCACGGCGTCACTCCATCGCGCTAGCGTGATCGTCTCGTTGGTGGAAACGTTGGCTCCTTTGAGCGGCGTTGCCGGAAGCACTTCGCAAACCCCTTTCCTCGCTTTCAGACGCATCAGCTGTAGTCTGCCAGAGTGACGGAATGGGGGCGGCTGGTCTTGGAAATAGGACATAGTATGCACATTCAGATGGACGCTTCCCTTAGCGTCCATCACCGTGACGCTTGAGCTGGTACTGCCAAGGAGAAGGTAAAAAACAAGCGGAGTCAGCGTGAGCGCCAGCATTGCTGCTGTGCTTTGCGCGTGGAATAAGAGGGGGGGTTAGAGAAGGAGGAAAACAATGATGCATCTGGCAGTTCTTGGGGACAACATGCACTTCGTCTTGTGCAGAGTGGGAAAACGCCACACTGATACGCACCGCTTGACAGGTGCAGATTGTGCGACAATCCCTCTGCAATGGATGCTACGTGAGTGTGCGAGTGTGTGAGTATGTATGCGGCAATTTAAGCAGACACCAGGCGTGTGCACAACAGCTACATCCGCTTGTTCCTTTTAGACAGAATACAGCGTTAATTCCGAGCGATACGACGCTCCTGCTCTTTCTGAAACACGTTCTCCACCTTCCACACGCCAGACGGTCGCTTTCGAATCTTCTTTGCTCTGCCGCGGTCGTACTCTTGGTCCCAATGGCTAGGCACGCGTGTTTGCTTCGTTTGGTGTCGCACTAGGCTAGATCGGGCGCTTTCGTTCACGGGCGTAGTGTCCCACGTTGTTACTAGTCATCTGTCAGCAGACGTATGGCCATTCTTTCTCTTACCTGGACTGCCATACAAGGAGTTCTTGCGCGAGCTCGTCGCTGGAGGAGTTGTTTCTGCGATCGAACGCTTCTGATGATACTGTTCGCGCTGTATCACTTGCTCCAACTTGACACGCTTGGACTGCAAAGGTTCATCCCAGAGTATGGTTGGCGCTGAAGGACCGCTTCGTGCTGTCGTAGCTGCGGGTACGGGTACGGGTGCGGATGCAGATGCGTCATGAGAGCGCTTGAGAACTGCACCATGTGCTTGCTCAGGACTGTCTCTCGAGACGAGCTTGTGCGAGGAGACTCTCATGTCTGGCGAGGCGTGTCGAAGAAGAGGAGTCACGTCGGCTGTTCTTGTGGATGGCTCGTGCACCACGCTTGCAGAAGCCTTCACGGGTGCAGAAAGGATCTGCTTCGCCTTTGGTGTTTGCGTGTCTATTGCTTGTGGTATGAGAGAAGGTTTCCCAAAGCTGTGTGTTGAAGGGACGGGAGATGCTTTTGCGTATGCTTGTCGGTCCACTCGTTCGCCCACGTCTTTGTCGTCTGTATGCTTGCTCTTCTTGCCATTCATGCTTGCTATTGCAGCGGCAGCGGCAGCAGTGGCCATGGCAGAAGATACATGTCGACTGGGTTCCGGATGAGGGGTGTGAGCAGATGGTGCTGAGGGAGTGTTTTTCATATAGAATAATAGATACGCTTGCTGGCTAAGCACAGTTTGCAACGACACCTGTTGCACCTACACTAAGTGAGCACATGGCGAAGCGAGTGTGCACACACCGAGCTGTCATTCATACAATACCACGTCTGGTTGGGGGAGCGTACGTAGCAGTAGTAGTGTCCAGAGTGGCAGGACATCCCCGCGTGCACAAGCACCGCGTACAAGCTGTACATCACTGGCACCAATTTCTGAACACATCACTTGGCGATCACTACTGCGCACGGCCGTACCTTCTGTTGACTCATGGCCGGTTCAAGATTCAGAGTCTCGGTGAACTTAACTGGCTTCCCAATTTTGTTACCAAACGGGGTGAAACGCTTTAGGTGGAATTGCAAGATCAACGGTGCATTATAAATAGACATCCTTTTGTCCGCGTTGACTCGTTTGTGGCACTTCTCACACAGGTACTGATTGTCCCGCACCAGTTGATCAGGCTCGATGAAATGGCGCAATGCTTTGGAAATGCTGTCGGAATGCCGGATGTCCAAGCTGATGTCCAAGCATGGGTCGTAGGTGTCGGAGTCGTGCTGACAGCTACAGCACCTGACCTGCGACAGGAGCGTGCCGCCGAAGATAGCATGCACAAGCGTGGTTTCTTTTAGCTTGGCGTCCATCTTGCTGGACATGCATGCGTGTCAGCATCAGCCGCAACCAGTGTTTACCTTTCGTGAGCCGGCAAGGATGCCGTTTGAAGCGTGTCCACCAGATATCTCAGAAACTCGTGCGCGTCCTCTTGCCGCCCAAACCGAAAATGCTTGCCAATGCTCTTGAGCCGTGCAACAACATTGCTTGGCCGGTGGCAGCCGCCTCCTTGCTGATGTGATCCAGACGCGGGCAAGCAGGCATTGACGTTTTCCTCAAGCACACATAGCATACAGAATCCCGTCCGTTGGCCTTCACGGGTTAGTTGGTTTCCCGCACAGCGGATTACAAGAAGACCCGTGTTTCCTCGACATCAGGTAGTTGGCGAGCGGTGGCGTGTAGGTTAGGCATTGTATGACTGAGTTGAGGAAACAAGTGTTCCCCAAGTTTGCCAACCCCTTGCCTATCGGTCTCACTGCCGCCCACGTTGTTTTTAACTGGGCAGTGTCGAACAGCCGGCGCTGCGGTGGTGTCTCCATTTTCCCGTTGACGTCAAGCGCATTCTTCTTTGTCTTTGCGGGAGACGGTGTGAATGCTGCTCCCGGTGCCGCGCCGTTGATGGGCTTGTATTTTGCCTTGAGCGCATCGATGCGCGCATCTGCTTTCACGGCCGCTTTGAACATGACTCGCCGCTGAAATATCACATCGGCAGCAGCAGCGTCCGTGGTCCGATGCAGCGCGGCATCGACATGCATTCTCTTTCTCCTGCGGATGAAGAACAAAAAACTTTTGGCGCGCCTATACGCATTTTTCGCCGTCCGATATTAGTTGGCTGTTAACAACTGGCTAATGCCGCTTCGCATTCCGGCGCATGCATGCGCAGTAAGAGAGCAGTGTGTTGGAGAGCAGGATGTGGAAATGCGCTCTACGAAGGTGTGTAGTGCTTTTGTGCTGAATCGGGCGTGTGATGTGCCATAGCCTGCACACAGGAGTACGCTGTGCAGGCCGTGCCACTGTTCCCTGCAGAAAGCACTCATGCGGGCAAGTGGGAAGTAAATTAGAAGGCTTTACTACATACGGCAACACTCGTGTCCCTGTCTGAGTGAGCCATGTATAGTTACATGGTAGTTTTCGCTGATGTGCAGCGTTCATATTCAATGACGCTTGTCGCGACAACACCTGTTTCTCAAAGGAAGGAGGAGGTGATGGTGGTGGTGGAATTGACTTCCCTTGAACAAACAGACTTCCATCGCAGCGCTTGTTTGTGTCACATGGAAAGTCGACGGTTGGTATCAGCGGTGGGGGTCGCTTGCTCATACAGCATGCTGGATGCTACCATATCACCTGTGTGTGCAGACACTGCACTGGTGCCTAGCGGAAGCCTGATGCCCTTGACAAAGCTTTTGATGGCACCTAACAGGGTGAGTATGCAGCAGTAGCAGTAGCAGTAGCAGTAGTAGTGGCAGCTACAAAATGCTTGCACGCAACCTACCGACACCACGTCTGTCGGCTGTCGCATGAGCCATGGCCAATGCCTTTTCCCGCTTCTTTTGCGCGTGATCCACAAGGCATTCGATCATTTTGTGATGCATCTCTGCGTCTAGACGTGCACGCTCTCGCTCGTCCAGCACAGACGCAAGTTCCGCTGAAGTGTAGCGATTGTAGTCGTTTAATTCATCTCGTAGCTGCTGCAGCGCACGTACCGACAGTGTGCGTAGTGTGGCTACGCAGGATGAGCTAGCAAACGAGGACGTGGTGGATGCCTTCCGGTAGCCATGCGTATTCTTTTGCGATCTTCAGGTCAAATGCTTTGGCAGGCTGTCCAGGGACCAAGGCAGATGCGGGTGCCGCTCGCGCGTATGCACCAGACGGCTCGGCTGACCGAGGCCGCGCAATGCCGGCGGGTGTCGCGTTGTTAAGCGTGCCAGATCCACCCTTTGCCCACGAGAGTCGCTGCAGGGATGCAGAGGTTGCCTCCTCCACCGCCGGGACTGCAATCGACACATCCTGCTGCTATCAACGGGTAGAAGCGAGGGAGACAAGTGAGCCAAACATCAGATGCAAGCACAGCTGTTTTCTGCGGAATCTCCATGGCAATTCCGAGGTTTGCAAAGAGTGTACGTTGTATCCGAGAGTGCCTCCATGTAAATGCAGCATCTTCGCCAGGCTTCTTGGTAATGTCTATCAGCTCGATGTCTGCGCCAGTGTCTACCCTAGCACGGCTAAGAAGACATGGCGATGGATGTGTACCGCGCCAGGCAGTCCTTCAGCGTGTGCCCAGTAGGCGTGGTATGGCCTGTACTGGACTGCAGCGCGACATAGTCTCCGCTGAACATATCGCTCAAGAAGGTGTCGATCCAAGCGTCCACTCCTTTCGCAGACACATCCTTCACCCGTGCGTCAGTCTTTTGCAGATCGCAAATTGTTTACCAAGTGATCGTACTTGACGGGTGGATGAAAGTCGTGCACGGCAGCTTCATGCGTGTCACCGGTGGCACCTTGAAACCCAGCAAAGTCATCGAATCCGTCTTCTCCCTCGCTGTTTGCGCCCTCCTCGTCGCCATTGAAGCCGGCGAAGTCGTCGTCAGCGTCGTTGTCAAGAACACTAGCGGCCTTTGGTGAACTCATGGAGAAGGAAGCGGCCGTTGGGAAAGAAAGGAGCGGTGCTCATGCGCGTGGCGTCTGACCAACGGCTGCCGCTGCGAACACAAATGGCAAACAGGCTATCGCCGCATCCTGGCGAGCGTGTGCACACACCGAACGTCTTCTGTTCCTTCCCCGCCTCTTCCCCTTCCTGTGTATGTGTGTGTGTTGCGAAGTGAAGAGAAGGCTTTGGGAAGAGGGTGTGCATACGCCAGATGGAATGAAATGGGTGCTGCAATGGATGGCGAAATGGCTCGACAACAGCACACCCTTAACAAGGCCACACTCGTTGCAGCACCTCTCGTTGCAACACCACTCGCAACGCTAACGCACAAGAAAGTACCGGCAAAGACAGCCGCAGCAAGCACGGAATCGACGGTTGGCGAGTGTGGCGACGCTGTTTTCAGCATTCTTTGGCAGTTCAACACAATAACTGCCAGATGGCGTCTGGCGAGTGTGGCGCTTCCGCGGCGTGTTCCTCTTTCACGCTTCCACTGTATCTAATCCTTTCAATGCTGCGGTGCAGCAAAACTGCTGCAACATGCTTCGCCTTCTACGTTCTTCTGCAGTCGGCCGCTGTCTCTGCGTCGCTGACACTGCTGCTACGAGGCCAGCCTAATGTCACAGTGCACACGCAGGATGTCTTCATGTATCAACAGCCGTTTTTTAATCACACCGGCTATCCGGTGAGGCTTCTGCTCTCTCGAAAGGACAACATGTGTCGGCTGCAGCTGCCGCTACCTGGCTACTACGACCAGGCCACGTTGGCGACCATGGCGCGGTACGACGAATCAATCGTGGTGTGTGAATGGAGTGCTGCTCGACAGTGTGGTCTTCGTGCCATTCCACAGGTTTGATCATACCCCCCACGCTGTCGTCCACCAACGCCTTCTAGCTGTATCCGATGATGAAAAACTTCAGCAGCGCGCTGGTCGCAGCGGGTGCACGCTACGCACGCACACTAGTCATCATGCTGCCCCAAGGGAAGTTCAACAATACCGGAAATCCGTTCTTGACTCCTTATTCCATGCGGAACGCGTTGTATCCCGATGGACTGCCGCCTGCCGATCTCAACGTCGCTATTCTGCCTATGGAGGAGGCCGTCACGACGCTCCATGCCTACACCGCTGCTTCTCAATCCGCTAACGATGACATTGCCTATAACGTGTGCCAGGGTAACTGCTTCCCACGCTGCTCCCTCACCCAACGCCTGCTCTCCTGTGGTCAGAAAAGGGTCCGTGGAACGAGGCTGTGTTTGGAATGAATTACCAGGTGCCAATGAACATGCTAATGACTATCGTGCGTGTCTCTGCCGTTTCTCCGCTCACAGTGGGCCATCTGCTGTAGCATTATGTGGTGGTTGTGCTGGCGCTGGCTAAATGGATGCGACTGATTTTCCAAAACGAACTGCTTGCCGATCTTCGAACGGGTATCTTTTGCCTTGCGCTTATCAGTGCAATCCGTAAGTGGTTGGTTCCTTCTTCTCTTCTTCCCTCTCTCCTCCTTCCTCTTCCTCTCCTCTTCCTCTCCTCCTCTTTGTTCTCCCCTCATTTCCTCCCACAGTGTACATTCCTGTGTATTGGGTTCGGATGGATACGCTCGCTATGAGAATGTTCCAAACGATTTCCACCTATTTCAGTGCTTGTGCTTTCTATCTTCTGCTCCTGCTGTGGTAAATGCGCTTGTCCCCCGCACCGCCTCACCACGCCTCGGTGATAGGAGCGTCTTTTTAGCATTCATGCATCGCGAGCGGTCTCTCGTGTGGATCCGGATGATGGTCGGTCTTGGCTTGCTCACGTGCACCGCAACCACCACGTACATTGTCTGCTACCACACCATGATGGACTCGCCAAAAGCCAATGCAATTTACAAGCTGCTGAGCTATTGGAATATGCTTGTGCAAATGCTTTCGGCTGTTGCATTTCTTGTCTATGGTAGGTGCCTCGTGTGCCCGAGCTGGACCAGGCGCTTTGTCTTGCGGCAGGATGCTTATGCACCGTTTCCACAGGTAGCATGTTTCTCAAACACGGCAGAACACCAAATGTATCTGAACAAAATCGACGCAACTTAGCGCGGCTGTCCGTGCTAGCTCTCGTAGTGTTTGTTACCTATCTTGCGCTCGCTGTACTCAACTTCGTTGTCGTCAGCTCGATCTTCAACACTCCCAAAGGCCTTGTGGCAACGCAGGGACTAATGAATGTGGTGGGGTTTGTGCGCGGACTACCATTGCTTCTCGTCTTGGGGGTCAGTCCTCCGAGAAAGTCTGCCGCGCGAAAACTCACGGAAAAAGCGTCCAGCTCCTCACTGCGTTAGCAGCTGTGTACATGAGATTTCTTTCTCCGCAGATGCCGTATAGTTATGTGGACGCCTGTAGTTCAAAAGGTTGCACACCCGATTTGTAATCACAAACACGATCGAGAATGCTTTGTCTTGCATCCCCCCTCCTCGGTCTTCATGCAGCATCCGCAATACGTCTTGCATAGGACAGCGCATGCACGCACGCACGCACAGACACGCCGTCGCCACCACACCAAACAACGCAAACGTATAGACAGTCTCCCCTGGCGAAAGAAGAGAGACACGTATAAATAGCCAATGGATTTTAATGATGATACACGTTGCTTCTAGCGCAGTATACGTAAGCTGCATATTTATATGCGCTCATGCTCAACACCGTACTCAATGTACTCATGCGTGCCATACGCAGCATTCACGCTGGTTTGGGTCGACTCGCTTGCAGCACCACGCCAACCAATATACCAACCATCACAGCCGCCACAGCAAGTGATCCAAACGCGACAAACCGGCGGCCAGCCGGAAACCTTCCGTAGATCATCGTTCTCTGCACCTCGAAATACCGGATGAATCCAAGCAGCAGAAAGCTGATGCCCAGCACAATAAACGTGATACCAAGTGCAATACCTGGGTTAAACGAGGAAGTGGCGTCTAATCGGAACAGCTGCGCCACCCCCACTCCCACAGTGATTAAAGAGAGACTCGTACGCATCCAGGCAAGGAAGGTGCGCTCATTTGCTGTGGTGTTTGAAAAGGTGTGAGCGCAAGAAGTACCACACCACTGCGGCCAAGCAGGCGCACACTTACCCAGATGATCCCGCGCTACACTGCCGTGGTTCTCGAGCACGAGTTGCTCGGACATCCGCTCAAGCCGCTTCAACAGTCCCCCACCATGAAAGGCAATTGCTTCTGAGTGGCGGCGGGGAGAGTGCGAGGTGATGACGGGGTGCGGTGGTCGACACTCGTCGTCGGTAAGCGCGTATACATTAGTCTGCATTGCCATGTTCTGTGAGCAGAATGTGGTACAAGAATGGCTGTGCTCCACCCAGAGGAAAGAAGAATGGACAGGTAGTGCTGGGCGGTGGTTGCAGAGAGGCTTGCAGAGCACAGGCTGGAATGGCGTGTCCGCGTGGTAGCTGCGACAGTGTGCGCTTCCATGTGGCAGCGGCCACATCTCGACAGGCGCGTGTCTGGCGCTGTTGATGCCATCAGCAAGTGATCGATCACACATTTGCTATTTAAGTGCAGCTGGTCTACTTTGTGAGACGGTGTATATGAATTCTCTTGCTCTTAGATCGCTGTGCTTCTTGATTGTCGTGGTTGTCGTCGCTGCGGGTGCCGACACCATACGGTTCACCAAGAGGGCAGCATACTTTACAGGTGCTGGTGCTGCCGAATACAGCAGCACAGGACAGGGCTCTGGCTTGCTTGCGTACAACTCTGCCCGCCAGCGTGTGACCACAAATGTAAAGAACCAGAAGAGTGCGATATTTGTCAGCGGTTATGGCGTGTACGGAGGGGCAGGGGGAGAGTTTGTGCTGTAACAAAGTGGTTTTTGCGTGTTGCAAAGCAGGTGAATAGGTTGTCATTTAGCTGTCTTGCCATAGGTAACATTACAAATCTTCGTCCATGGCAGGGAGCTCACTCGGTTTAAGCAGCCCTGGAACTCGCATTGCTAGTTCTCTGTCGGCAGTCCGCTTCGCTTCTAGTTCCTGCTCGCGTTCGTCCAAAAATAATTCAGTATTGTCCCCCGCGAATTCCTAGATCGCCTTGTCAGCACTGCAAACACCGCCACGAAGATGATGCGCCGCTACCTTCAGCTGGATGAGGAAGTCGCGCACGTGAAGTTTGATGGATATCGGTTGACGGTTCAGCTCGAAAAGACCGTTCACGAACTGCTGCACTTGGATGCTAAGCAACACCGGATGAGTCAGCACACAGTCTCATGGCAAACGCAGTTACGGTTGTAGATGTCCGAATGCGGATTGAAGCAGGCTGATGGTATGCTGACGGAGGAACTCAACGTTTCCAATGTTAGGGTCTGGCACCTGCGACGGGTCGTAGAGCGGAGCAGTGATCTCGCCTGAGCCTACAAGCTCGAACATCCGTGCCAGCAAATAGCATTGTCCCTTGAATCCTGACGCCAACGTCAGAACATGCACACGCATCCATCCCACACGGCCTACCGCTCTTGTGTTCAGTGTCGGTCAACACGTAGAATACGTCTTGCAACAGGCCTTGGAAATAGGCTTGGTAGAAGAGGTTAGATACATTCTGGTCTGACACCTTAGAGATGTTGTTCAGCAGGTCGAGACAAATGGTGAGGCCAGTGTCCGCAATGTCGCGGTGTGTATGCTTGAACGCCCAGATCACGCTGTCCAGCACGAGTTTGAACTGTGGCGGCGGCAATGCAAGCAGCGCTGCATGGACACCATGTCAGCCTCCCAGTGCCGACACAACGCAAGAACCGTTACCATTGAAGCAGTGTGAGTTGATCGCCTTGATGAGCGCGAAGAATCCAGAACGGTGTTCTGGGTATTCCGAGAAGTCCTTGCTGATCATATCGAGTGTGCAGGAGAACACTGACTCCAGAATCGGACTCACTTGATCGGTCATCAGATTCTAGCGAAACAAAGCAAGCGTCAGCAAAGGTGCTGGAAAGGATATGAAAGCAGGCGAGCATACGCCCAGTTTTTCTATGATTCCAGCGGTTGCGCTGAGAACCTCAGCATCGCGTGCTCCCTCCGCCATGCGCCCGTAATCACCGAGAATCGTTTCCAGAAGCGGAGGGATCAGATCATTGACCACCATGCCCATGTCTTCCGAATGCTCCACAAATGTCTGTACCAGTTTCAACGTTTCTTTCTTGATAGAGCGCATTTGGCGAACAGCTGGTGTCCGTGTAGCCACTGGTCCTTGCTGTTGCACCGCATCATTGATTTGCTTGCTCATGTTGCGATAAAGCGCGAGCAGGTCCATGTAGATCCTTGCAAGCTGTGCATAATAGCCGGGACCGATAGAGGTTGCGGCCGATACATTGGTTTTCAGCACTGTCGCAAGTGCCTTCACGTTGCCCGGGTGTTGCAATGCCGCGGGATTAGTGCCTGCTAAGCCAACAATACTGTCCCACGTTTTGTTCGGCTCTTCCATCAGCTTTGCAACCAAGCGCTGCTGAATTGACGCGTTGGTTTGTGCTGCTATCATATAGCCAACCGCTTCGTATACCGTGTGTACCTAGGTGGTGTGCCGGTCATCAGCATGCATGCTCTGATGGAATAGCCACCCACCTGCTGCTCCTTCAGGTCGGATGTGTGAATGTTCAGGTTTTGCAAGATTTCATCGATATACGGCTTGACCTCGCCCACTTGCTGTAGTACGAAATGGCGACGGCATTTTTGTGCAATTTTGATGAATGTATCGCACGCCATGTCCTGCACACCTAGCATAAAGTGAGCTCTCCGATCGGTCACCTCCTTTCCTCCCCCCTCCCTCCTTCCGACTATCCACACACACACACACACACACGGCTACATACCTTCGTGGGATTCGTGCATGAACTCGAACAGCTTGTTGGCCACCGTTCGCAAAAACTTCCAGTGCGCTTTGAGGAAGCGTGGGTACTGCCCGACAATGTACATGATATTCGCCGCCACAATGGCCTTGTTGTCTTTTCCACGCTTCAGCTCGACCAAACCTAGCAAATCTTTGATGACCGTGACCAAGAACCGTTTCTCAGCATCCTCGTCTAAATGAAAAATGACGCAATGGCAACGTGTGAGAGAGTGGTCGCTGGACGGGACGCGACCGCTACAAACAGACACACTTACTCATCGCCCCGGATATCGATCCGATGGCCCAGCACAGCGTGTTCAGATTGTTCCAGCTCCATTCCGAATCATCCACCTGGCGTGCCAACTTTTCCGTCATAATCTGCTCGGTATTCATGACATCCAAATGCGTCAAATAAACAAGGCACTCGCGCATGCTTTTGTAAAGCGTGATGGTGTCGCTTTCTTTCACGAACTCACGCACAACTTCTCCCTCGTCATTCTCCACGATCAGCACTTCCTCCGGCTTGACCATACGCTCAATCATCACAACCCGCAGCTCTTGAAGCGTTTCACGATACACCTCGCGGCGTAGCGCGCCCGGGCTAGCACCGACGCTTGGGCTCTGGAACATCATGCTGCTGTGGTGGAGTCCGAGCAGCGGGGTGTCAAGGCGAGGTAGCTGCTGCACCTGTTCATACAAATCCGCCACCAGTTTCGACCAGTACTCCAGACACACTTTGAACACTTCACGCTCGTCCACACGAGAGATACGCAGCAGGTATGCATGTGCCATCAGCAAGTTTTGTGAATTGCCATCCTTTTCCAATGCCTGCACCAGGGAGAGGAGTGAGAAAATGCACAACGACCGACGCACATACCGCTAGATGGTTGCCGAGGATAGTGGTGAAGAAAAGAGCAAGGTTCTGGATAAACTCTTGTTCATTTTCCTTCCAGTCTCCATACGCTTTCGGAATGTCAACTGGCGCAACGGTCAGCTCTGGTGTGTAGCAAACGATGGCTTACCGGTGCCCAGCGGGATGAGCGAGCAGATCAGCGGCATTGTTCGGTCAAACAGCTGCACGAACTTCACGTCAACATCCGGGCCTACTGACATTGCAGAAATCTCCGTCAAGCACTTGAGAGTCGGATTGCGGAACTCTTTCTCTAGCAGAAACTGTGTAACGGCGCGCAGATGGTTAGCAGCGGGAGGCGCAGAAGATGCGATGCCGCCTACCCGGTCAATAAGCGTTTCAATGACGTTGGTTTCGAAGACGTAGCCGAGCGGGATCCAGTTGAGGAATCTGAGCATGGTTTCCAGTGTGGCGTTGACCAGGCTTGGCTTCTGTGCCTTGCTCAACACCTCTAGACAAAGTTGAAAGATCTCTGAGAATTCGCCACACATTTGCTCCTTCAGTATCTTCACTTTGCGTTGTGTCAGCTGTTCCGAGCCGAAGTCGAAAATCTCCTCGCTCAGCAGCTTTAGGATCACCATATTATTTTCACACAACGAAATGCTGGACTTTGAGCTGGACACAATTTCCGGAATGAAATTGGGCCACTGGTGCGGCCATTCTTGCTTCAAGATCTGCATCGTTCGCCGCGTGCACCCCACGCACGGCAGTGAGTCGCGGCGGACAGGGTGTGGCGAGAAGGCAAGGCCGTCTCCTAGCTACGCACTCACCTGGATCAACACCATGTTCAGCTTGTTCAGGTATGTGCGCTCCTTTAGCATTGTGCTTTCGTCCGACGACAACTGGATGATCACCGTGACAATGTAGTTTTTGATGCCTAGCGTGTGTGCCGTTAACCGCGCTGCTTCCAAGTAGCACCAGGTCTTTCCTACCCTGGCTTTGTTCCGAAGGCAGAATTTTCCATCGCGTCTGGATCAGTTTCTCTAGAATTTGCAGTGCCAAATACTGCAGCACACGCGTTCCGTCAGCACCACGGCGTAGACGTGCACCGCAGGGAAACCCCACCTTGGTCTGTGTCACGTTTGATTGATCAAGAATACTGGCAGCACGCGTCCATGCTTCGGGGTGGTCCTGGAACTGCGTGAGGATCTGCTGAGCGCGTTGTTGCTGTAGCACGGGTGTGTGTAAGACGGTGTGCGGATGAGCAGAAGCACGTACCTCAGTGCCAGAGCCGCTGTAAAACGTGTTCACGACGCCGTCCAACAGCACGACATCGAGATCGCGCGTAAAATCAAGCACAGACTAGGAAGGCGTGTATGTGAGTATGCCGATGGCAGACGCGTGCGAGGCAGCACGGAGCCAGATGCGTTGTGCAAGTGCGAAAAAGAGAAGGATCGCGAAGGATCACAATAAAACAAGAGCGCGTGGAGATGTCGCGCCAGCGCACGGCCGCACCAGCACTCACCTCCATGAATGAAACAGAACTCGGGTGTGGGAAGTGCGGAAGTGTCGTGTACGCTAATCACAGGCGGCTGTGACGGACGGACGGGCGCAGAGCTGGACACGGCGGTGTCGATGTGTAAAATCACAATCGGAAAACCTTGCGCTTGCTTGCGAGACTTCCAATCCACGGTCGCCCGGGAAAAAGAAAAAAGAAAAACACCGACACAATGTGATGCGGCAATCGAAGAGGCAATGAAATTGGCGCAAGTGGATGCGTGTGAGAGGGTGAGAGGCGGTGGAGGAATGTGCAAGGAGTGCTATTGCAGCAGCAGCAGCAGCACGGCTGGCGGAGCATGAGCAGAGATGGAAGCGTGGCTCGCCTGGATGAGCAAGCATCTTCGTCGCTGCTGCTCGCCACTTGCTTTCTCGCAGCGACGATGGCGATGTCGGAGAAAGGTGGGACATGCTCATAAGCAAAGACATCCATTTGCCAGTTGCCGTTCCGCAGTACATTGATGCAGCCGGCACCAATGCACACTACCATTACTACTTCTCTGTGCCCAGCGACACTACAGTCGACGCACCAGAGGTACGACGACTCACGCTGCTTAAAAAGGAGTTGATGCTTCCTCGTCGCTCCAGCTGGTCCGGGGTGACGCTGACGATACCACTGCTGGTGTTGGTGGAGCGGTCGGGATTCCGTACGCCAATCACAGCCAGCACGGCCAAGCCTCTCATCGTGATGGAGAGCATACGCGCATACTCTCCCGCAGCAACTGTCGAGGGGCTTGTCAACCGACTGCTGATGATGTGCAAGTTGGTGAGCGCCACGGTAAAATAGCCGAGAAAAGCGATGATCGCTGCTTGACCCAGCCGCGTGAGCGCGCGATAAGTGTTCGCTGATATTTTCACAGACTCTCGCCGCCGCATGAACTTCACACCTAGCGCCCCCCGCAATAAGCAAAGCATGAGACGCACACGCACATACCGTATCCCAGGAAGATGATGCCCACGAACGTCTGTGTGACAGGCAAGGTGTAGCCTACCATTTTGCTGACCTGGGAGATGGAGGCGTTGGAGGGCATGTTTAATGCAACAAGAGAGAAAACGAATGCGAAGGTAGAGGAGGTGATGCTAAGTACGAGTGTGATGCGAAACAGGTAGACAGAACGGTTTTGGTCGAGTTGCTGCAAGAACACGGACCATAGATAGAGCAGCGCGTGGAAGCCCAGTGTGATCACCCAGGTGCTGAGTGTTTCCAGTGTTTTGTACGCGTAGGTGAAATCGTTGAGAAAGTACACGGCGCAGTATACTACGGGGGTGGAGAGGGGATGGAGAAAGGAGTGTGTGCGTGTTAGTAGGCGGGTTGGCACAGAGGAAAGACGTACATGCAACACCTAGTGCACCTAGTAGAAACACCATGTTGCGCACATCCAACCGGAACGTGCCTGTTCTCGCCAAGCGCGCGAACTGAAACAACGCGTAGAGCAGCAGCGTGATAGTGACAGCCAGCATAGCATAGGTCAGCACCAGATACGGAATGCTGAGGAAGATGGCGTTCCATGGCCCCTTGTCGTACTCCACCACATAGCTGATGTGCAATGGAGCGTCGTCGTCTTTGGCAGCAGCGGCAATGGCTTTCATGAGTTTGCTGGTGTCTTCAGCTCCCACCAAGGCGATGTCCAGACCCGAGGGAAGGCGCTGGTCAGGCACGCGTATGGAGCGAGCCAGATACGGCTCTCTGATGGGGTTGAGGGGTGTGCCGGCATAGCGCCGACTCATCAGTATCACCATCGTCCGTGCTTCTGGGTAGCCGGCAGAGACAAGCGAGTCTTCGTTGAAGGCGGCCACCAGGAGCGCCATCTATGCGTCGGTGTAGGTGGAGGTGGAGGTGTAAGGGTAAGCGCAATTGCGTTGGAACAGCAGTGAGGAGAAGGAAGAACGTACCTGAGCCAGTGTTTTCATACCACACTTGTCAGCCTGGCTCCAACTCAGCACGAGCACGGATTCGGTGATGGTGCCGAGGACGGTGGCGTCAGGAGCAGCTTCAGGATCCAGCGGCTGCACGACACAGGTGTCAGCGTCGGCGTCGGCGTCTGGCTTCAGCTGCAGGTAGACGGGGAAGCATTCGCGAAGATAGTACGAGCCACGGCGCAGGAAGTAGGCCTGTGTGGGCACGGTGAGATACTCGTAGTCGTCGCCGTTGTCGCCAGCCACCCATAGCGAGAGACGGGCGTGGGAGGAGACGGGTAGAAGGATTAGAATAAGAATAAATATTAACATTGAAGTGGAGCGGAGCGGAGGGGGTAGGTAGCGTGGTGGAGATTGTGGCCAGCGAGCACACCACACACAAGCGCGCGTGTCACTCCAGTGCCGATTGAGCGTGGCGGGCGGGTGGCGGGGTGGATGCGTGTGTTGCTTCGCCACACCTATCGATGCGTGATCAGTCGTGAACAAATGAATTTCAGTGTAGGCAGAGCTGTGTTGACTCACTACACGCATACATGTGTAAACGTGTAGCGGATGTGGGGTGAAACAGGCTATGTTGACTTACACAGTGGTAGCCCAAGCCTTGCCTCCTGACGAGTGGTGGCTGGTGTGGTGGAGAAACAGCCATGCGCAAACCCGGGTGCGCACACGGTGGTCTGCACCTGCTGGCTGGTGCAAGCGGCTCTCTATGCAGCAAGTGCAGCGTGTCTCTGTCCAGCCGGTGTGTGTGCATGCCCTCACTGATGCCATCCTGCTGCAGTAGGATGTATGGCGTGGCGTGGCAGAGTGTGGTGCAGCATAGCGGTGACGATCACATATGGTGGTGGTGGTGGTGGCAACAGCAACAGCAGTACGGACATCAGTACTGCAATAGTGGCCACACTGCACAGCACGGTGCAGTGATACAAGTGGTGGCAGTGGAAGTGGTGGCGCAAGCGGTGGTATAGATGCAGTTGACACTACGCATACAGGTGATGCTGATGCTGATGATGCTGCCAGTAGTAGTGACGCTGATGCTGGTGGCGGTGGTGGTGCAGACGGTGGCGGAGTGCGGAGTGGTTGTTGTTTTTTCTTCCTTTTTCCACTTCTCCTCTCTTTTCTGTTGCTGCTGCTGCTGCATGCGTCTGCTGTCCATGCTTGCGCCGCTGCTGCTGCTGGCAGTGCTTGCCGCTGCCACGCACAACACACGCGCTACTCACCACCACCCAGCCACCGACAACAACATCGCACCGCTGCTAGCGAGACACGCCATCACCCCGCCACCACACCCCCGCCACCCGCCAAGCAGCGGTGTGTCGCATGCCACAGTGACAGAG